>CAXIES010000445.1:0-162257 GCA_964023965.1 Melinopterus prodromus
CCCAACTAAAACTTCGGGTAAAAAGTACGAACCCAACTAAAACTCCGGGTAAAAAATGCTAACCCAACTAAAATGTCCGGGTAAAAATACGAACCCAACTAAAACTCCGGGTAAAATTACGAACCCAACTAAAACTCCGGGTAAAAATACGAACCCAACTAAAACTCCGGGTAAAAATACTAACCCCAACTAAAAAGTCCGGGTAAAAAATACGAACCCAACTAAAACTCCGGGTAAAATTACGAACCCAACTAAAACTCCGGGTAAAATTACGAACCCAACTAAAACTCCGGGTAAAATTACGAACCCAACTAAAAGTCCGGGTAAAAAATACGAACCCAACTAAAAAATCCCGGTAAAATTACGAACCCAAGTAAAACTCCGGGTAAAATTACGAACCCAACTAAAACTCCGGGTAAAATTACGAACCCAACTAAAAAGTCCGGGTAAAATTACGAACCCAAATAAAAAGTCCGGGTAAAATTACGAACCCAACTAAAACTCCGGGTAAAATTACGAACTCAACTAAAACTCCGGGTAAAATTACGTACCCAACTAAAACTCCGGGTAAAATTACGAACCCAACTAAAAAGTCCGGGTAAAATTACGAACCCAACTAAAAAGTCCTGGTAAAATTACGAACCCAACTAAAACTCCGGGTAAAATTACGAACCCAACTAAAAGTCCGGGTAAAAAATACGAACCCAACTAAAAAGTCCGGGTAAAATTACGAACCCAACTAAAACTCCGGGTAAAATTACGAACCCAACTAAAACTCCGGGTAAAATTACGAACCCAAGTAAAACTCCGGGTAAAATTACGAACCCAAGTAAAACTCCGGGTAAAATTACGAACCCAACAAAACTCCGGATAAAATTACGAACCCAAGTAGAACTCCGGGTAAAATTACGAACCCAACTAAAACTCCGGGTAACATTACGAACCCAACTGAAAAGTCCGGGTAAAATTACGAACCCAAATAAAAAGTCCGGGTAAAATTACGAACACAACTAAAACTCCGGGTAAAATTACCAACTCAACTAAAACTCCGGGTAAAATTACGAACCCAACTAAAACTCCGGGTAAAATTACGAACCCAACTAAAAGTCCGTGTAAAAAATACGAACCCAACTAAAAAGTCCGGGTAAAATTACGAACCCAACTAAAACTCCGGGTAAAATTACGAACCCAACTAAAAGTCCGGGTAAAATTACGAACCCAACTAAAACTCCGGGTAAAATTACGAACCCAACTAAAAGGCCGGGTAAAAAATACGAACCCAACTAAAACTCCGGCTAAAATTACGAACCCAACTAAAACTCCGGGTAAAAATACGAACCCAACTAAAACTCCGGGTAAAAATACTAACCCAACTAAAAAGTCCGGGTAAAAAATACGAACCCAACTAAAACTCCGGGTAAAATTACGAACCCAACTAAAACTCCGGGTAAAAAATACGAACCCAACTAAAAAGTCCGGATAAAAAATACGAACCTAACTTAAGACTCCGGGTAAAATTACGAACCCAACTAAAACTCCGGGTAAAATTACGAACCCAACTAAAACTCCGGGTAAAAAATACGAACCCAACTAAAACTCCGGGCAAAAATACTAACCCAACTAAAAAGTCCGGGTAAAAAATACCAACCCAACTAAAACTCCGGATAAAATTACGAACCCAACTAAAACTCCGGGTAAAAATACGAACCCAACTAAAACTCCGGGTAAAAATACTAACCCAACTAAAAAGTGCCGGGTTAAAAATACGAACCCTACTAAAACTCCGGGTAAAATTACGAACCCAACTAAAACTCCGGGTAAAAATACGAACCCTACTAAAACTCCGGGTAAAAATACTAACCCAACTAAAAATTCCGGGTAAAAAATACGAACCCAACTAAAACTCCGGGTAAAAAATACTAACCCAACTAAATAGTCCGGGTAAAAGATACGAACCCAACTAAAACTCCGGGTAAAATTACGAACCCAACTAAAAGTCCGGGTAAAAAATACGAACCCAACTAAAACTCCGGGTAAAATTACGAACCCAACTAAAACTCCGGGTAAAATTACGAACCCAACTAAAACTCCGGGTAAAAAATACGAACCCAACTAAAACTCCGGGTAAAATTACGAACCCAACTAAAACTCCGGGTAAAATTACGAACCCAACTAAAAGTCCGGGTAAAAAATACGAACCTAACTTAAGACTCCGGGTAAAATTACGAACCCAACTAAAACTCCGGGTAAAATTACGAACCCAACTAAAACACCGGGTAAAAAATACGAACCCAACTAAAACTCCGGGCAAAAATACTAACCCAACTAAAAAGTCCGGGTAAAAAATACGAACCCAACTAAAACTCCGGATAAAATTACGAACCCAACTAAAAAGACCGGATAAAAAATACGAACCTAACTTAAGACTCCGGGTAAAATTACGAACCCAACTAAAACTCCGGGTAAAATTACGAACCCAACTAAAACACCGGGTAAAAAATACGAACCCAACTAAAACTCCGGGCAAAAATACTAACCCAACTAAAAAGTCCGGGTAAAAAATACGAACCTAACTTAAGACTCCGGGTAAAATTACGAACCCAACTAAAACTCCGGGTAAAATTACGAACCCAACTAAAACACCGGGTAAAAAATACGAACCCAACTAAAACTCCGGGCAAAAATACTAACCCAACTAAAAAGTCCGGGTAAAAAATACGAACCCAACTAAAACTCCGGATAAAATTACGAACCCAACTAAAACTCCGGGTAAAAATACGAACCCAACTAAAACTCCGGGTAAAAATACTAACCCAACTAAAAAGTCCGGGTTAAAAATACGAACCCAACTAAAACTCCGGGTAAAATTACGAACCCAACTAAAACTCCGGGTAAAAATACGAACCCTACTAAAACTCCGGGTAAAAATACTAACCCGACTAAGAAGTCCGGGTTAAAAATACGAACCCAACTAAAACTCCTGGTAAAATTACGAACCCAACTAAAACTCCGGGTAAAAATACGAACCCAACTAAAACTCCGGGTAAAAATACGAACCCAACTAAAACTCCGGGTAAAAATACTAACCCAACTAAAAAGTCCGGGTAAAATTACGAACCCAACTAAAACTCCGGGTAAAATTACGAAACCAACTAAAACTCCGGGTAAAATTACGAACCCAAGTAAAACTCCGGGTAAAATTACGAACCCAAGTAAAACTCCGGGTAAAATTACGAACCCAACTAAAACTCCGGGTAAAATTACGAACCCAACTAAAAGTCCGGTAAAAAATACGAACCCAACTAAAAAGTCCGGGTAAAATTACGAACCCAACTAAAACTCTGGGTAAAATTACGAACCCAACTAAAACTCCGGGTAAAATTACGAACCCAAGTAAAACTCCGGGTAAAATTACGAACCCAAGTAAAACTCCGGGTAAAATTACGAACCCAACTAAAACTCCGGGTAAAATTACGAACCCAACTAAAACTCCGGGTAAAAATACGAACCCAACTAAAACTCCGGGTAAAAATACGAACCCAACTAAAACTCCGGGTAAAAATACGAACCCAAAATAAACTCCGGGTAAAAATACTAACCCAACTAAAAAGTCCGGGTAAAAAATACGAACCCAACTAAAACTCCGGGTAAAATTACGAACCCAACTAAAACTCCGGGTAAAATTACGAACCCAACTAAAAGTCCGGGTAAAAAATACGAACCTAACTTAAGACTCCGGGTAAAATTACGAACCCAACTAAAACTCCGGGTAAAATTACGAACCCAACTAAAACACCGGGTAAAAAATACGAACCCAACTAAAACTCCGGGCAAAAATACTAACCCAACTAAAAAGTCCGGGTAAAAAATACGAACCCAACTAAAACTCCGGATAAAATTACGAACCCAACTAAAAAGTCCGGATAAAAAATACGAACCTAACTTAAGACTCCGGGTAAAATTACGAACCCAACTAAAACTCCGGGTAAAATTACGAACCCAACTAAAACACCGGGTAAAAAATACGAACCCAACTAAAACTCCGGGCAAAAATACTAACCCAACTAAAAAGTCCGGGTAAAAAATACGAACCTAACTTAAGACTCCGGGTAAAATTACGAACCCAACTAAAACTCCGGGTAAAATTACGAACCCAACTAAAACACCGGGTAAAAAGTACGAACCCAACTAAAACTCCGGGCAAAAATACTAACCCAACTAAAAAGTCCGGGTAAAAAATACGAACCCAACTAAAACTCCGGATAAAATTACGAACCCAACTAAAACTCCGGGTAAAAATACGAACCCAACTAAAACTCCGGGTAAAAATACTAACCCAACTAAAAAGTCCGGGTTAAAAATACGAACCCAACTAAAACTCCGGGTAAAATTACGAACCCAACTAAAACTCCGGGTAAAAATACGAACCCTACTAAAACTCCGGGTAAAAATACTAACCCAACTAAAAAGTCCGGGTTAAAAATACGAACCCAACTAAAACTCCTGGTAAAATTACGAACCCAACTAAAACTCCGGGTAAAAATACGAACCCAACTAAAACTCCGGGTAAAAATACGAACCCAATTAAAACTCCGGGTAAAAATACTAACCCAACTAAAAAGTCCGGGTAAAATTACGAACCCAACTAAAACTCCGGGTAAAATTACGAACCCAACTAAAACTCCGGGTAAAATTACGAACCCAAGTAAAACTCCGGGTAAAATTACGAACCCAAGTAAAACTCCGGGTAAAATTACGAACCCAACTAAAACTCCGGGTAAAATTACGAACCCAACTAAAAGTCCGGTAAAAAATACGAACCCAACTAAAAAGTCCGGGTAAAATTACGAACCCAACTAAAACTCCGGGTAAAATTACGAACCCAACTAAAACTCCGGGTAAAATTACGAACCCAAGTAAAACTCCGGGTAAAATTACGAACCCAAGTAAAACTCCGGGTAAAATTACGAACCCAACTAAAACTCCGGGTAAAATTACGAACCCAACTAAAACTCCGGGTAAAATTACGAACACAACTAAAAGTCCGGGTAAAGATACGAACCCAACTAAAAAGTCCGGGTAACTCAAGACTCCGGGTAAAATTACGAACCCAACTAAAACTCCGGGTAAAATTACGAACCCAACTAAAACTCCGGGTAAAATTACGAACCCAACTAAAAGTCCGGGTAAAAAATACGAACCCAACTAAAAAGTCCGGGTAAAATTACGAACCCAACTAAAACTCCGGGTAAAATTATGAACCCAACTAAAAGTCCGGGTAAAATTACGAACCCAACTAAAACTCCGGGTAAAATTACGAACCCAAGTAAAACTCCGGGTAAAATTACGAACCCAAGTAAAACTCCGGGTAAAATTACGAACCCAACAAAACTCCGGATAAAATTACGAACCCAAGTAGAACTCCGGGTAAAATTACGAACCCAACTAAAACTCCGGGTAACATTACGAACCCAACTAAAAAGTCCGGGTAAAATTACGAACCCAAATAAAAAGTCCGGGTAAAATTACGAACCCAACTAAAACTCCGGGTAAAATTACCAACTCAACTAAAACTCCGGGTAAAATTACGAACCCAACTAAAACTCCGGGTAAAATTACGAACCCAACTAAAAGTCCGTGTAAAAAATACGAACCCAACTAAAAAGTCCGGGTAAAATTACGAACCCAACTAAAACTCCGGGTAAAATTACGAACCCAACTAAAACTCCGGGTAAAATTACGAACCCAACTAAAACTCCGGGTAAAATTACGAACCCAACTAAAAAGCCGGGTAAAAAATACGAACCCAACTAAAACTCCGGCTAAAATTACGAACCCAACTAAAACTCCGGGTAAAAATACGAACCCAACTAAAACTCCGGGTAAAAATACGAACCCAACTAAAACTCCGGGTAAAAATACTAACCCAACTAAAAAGTCCGGGTAAAAAATACGAACCCAACTAAAACTCCGGGTAAAAAATACGAACCCAACTAAAAAGTCCGGATAAAAAATACGAACCTAACTTAAGACTCCGGGTAAAATTACGAACCCAACTGAAACTCCGGGTAAAATTACGAACCCAACTAAAACTCCGGGTAAAAAATACGAACCCAACTAAAACTCCGGGCAAAAATACTAACCCAACTAAAAAGTCCGGGTAAAAAATACCAACCCAACTAAAACTCCGGATAAAATTACGAACCCAACTAAAACTCCGGGTAAAAATACGAACCCAACTAAAACTCCGGGTAAAAATACTAACCCAACTAAAAAGTCCGGGTTAAAAATACGAACCCAACTAAAACTCCGGGTAAAATTACGAACCCAACTAAAACTCCGGGTAAAAATACGAACCCTACTAAAACTCCGGGTAAAAATACTAACCCAACTAAAAATTCCGGGTAAAAAATACGAACCCAACTAAAACTCCGGGTAAAAAATACTAACCCAACTAAATAGTCCGGGTAAAAGATACGAACCCAACTAAAACTCCGGGTAAAATTACGAACCCAACTAAAAGTCCGGGTAAAAAATACGAACCCAACTAAAACTCCGGGTAAAATTACGAACCCAACTAAAACTCCGGGTAAAATTACGAACCCAACTAAAACTCCGGGTAAAATTACGAACCCAACTAAAACTCCGGGTAAATTTACGAACCCAACTAAAAAGTCCGGGTTAAATATACGAACCCAACTAAAACTCCGGGTAAAATTACGAACCCAACTAAAACGCCGGGTAAAAATACGAACCCTACTAAAACTCCGGGTAAAAATACTAACCCAACTAAAAATTCCGGGTAAAAAATGCGAACCCAACTAAAACTCCGGGTAAAAAATACGAACCCAACTAAAACTCCGGGTAAAAAATACTAACCCAACTAAATAGTCCGGGTAAAAGATACGAACCCAACTAAAACTCCGGGTAAAATTACGAACCCAACTAAAACTCCGGGTAAAAATACGAACCCAACTAAAACTCCGGGTAAAAATACTTACCCAACTAAAAAGTCCGGGTAAAAAATACGAACCCAACTAAAACTCCGGGTAAAATTACGAACCCAACTAAAACTCCGGGTAAAAAATACGAACCCAACTAAAAAGTCCGGATAAAAAATACGAACCTAACTTAAGACTCCGGGTAAAATTACGAACCCAACTAAAACTCCGGGTAAAATAACGAACCCAACTAAAACTCCGGGCAAAAATACTAACCCAACTAAAAAGTCCGGGTAAAAAATACGAACCCAACTAAAACTCCGGATAAAATTACGAACCCAACTAAAACTCCGGGTAAAAATACGAACCCAACTAAAACTCCGGGTAAAAATACTAACCCAACTAAAAAGTCCGGGTTAAAAATACGAACCCAACAAAACTCCGGGTAAAATTACGAACCCAACTAAAACTCCGGGTAAAAATACGAACCCTACTAAAACTCCGGGTAAAAATACTAACCCAACTAAAAATTCCGGGTAAAAAATGCGAACCCAACTAAAACTCCGGGTAAAATTACGAACCCAACTAAAACTCCGGGTAAAATTACGAACCCAACTAAAACTCCGGGTAAAATTACGAACCCAACTAAAAGTCCGGGTAAAAAATACGAACCCAACTAAAAAGTCCGGGTAAAATTACGAACCCAACTAAAACTCCGGGTAAAATTACGAACCCAACTAAAACTCCGGGTAAAATTACGAACCCAAGTAAAACTCCGGGTAAAATTACGAACCCAAGTAAAACTCCGGGTAAAATTACGAACCCAACTAAAACTCCGGGTAAAATTACGAACCCAACTAAAACTCCGGGTAAAATTACGAACCCAGCTAAAAGTCCGGGTAAAGATACGAACCCAACTAAAAAGTCCGGGTAACTCAAGACTCCGGGTAAAATTACGAACCCAACTAAAACTCCGGGTAAAATTACGAACCCAACTAAAACTCCGGGTAAAATTACGAACCCAACTAAAAGTCCGGGTAAAAAATACGAACCCAACTAAAAAGTCCGGGTAAAATTACGAACCCAACTAAAACTCCGGGTAAAATTATGAACCCAACTAAAAGTCCGGGTAAAAAATTCGAACCCAACTAAAAAGTCCGGGTAAAATTACGAACCCAACTAAAACTCCGGGTAAAATTACGAACCCAACTAAAAAGTCCGGGTAAAATTACGAACCCAACTAAAAAGTCCGGGTAAAATTACGAACCCAACTAAAAAGTCCTGGTAAAATTACGAACCCAACTAAAACTCCGGGTAAAATTACGAACCCAACTAAAAGTCCGGGTAAAAAATACGAACCCAACTAAAAAGTCCGGGTAAAATTACGAACCCAACTAAAACTCCGGGTAAAATTACGAACCCAACTAAAACTCCGGGTAAAATTACGAACCCAAGTAAAACTCCGGGTAAAATTACGAACCCAAGTAAAACTCCGGGTAAAATTACGAACCCAACTAAAACTCCGGATAAATTTACGAACCCAAGTAAAACTCCGGGTAAAATTACGATCCCAACTAAAACTCCGGGTAACATTACGAACCCAACTAAAAAGTCCGGGTAAAATTACGAACCCAAATAAAAAGTCCGGGTAAAATTACGAACCCAACTAAAACTCCGGGTAAAATTACCAACTCAACTAAAACTCCGGGTAAAATTACGAACCCAACTAAAACTCCGGGTAAAATTACGAACCCAACTAAAAGTCCGTGTAAAAAATACGAACCCAACTAAAAAGTCCGGGTAAAATTACGAACCCAACTAAAACTCCGGGTAAAATTACGAACCCAACTAAAACTCCGGGTAAAATTACGAACCCAACTAAAACTCCGGGTAAAAATACTAACCCAACTAAAAAGTCCGGGTAAAAAATACGAACCCAACTAAAACTCCGGGTAAAATTACGAACCCAACTAAAGCTCCGGGTAAAAAATACGAACCCAACTAAAAAGTCCGGATAAAAAATACGAACCTAACTTAAGACTCCGGGTAAAATTACGAACCCAACTAAAACTCCGGGTAAAATTACGAACCCAACTAAAACTCCGGGTAAAAAATACGAACCCAACTAAAACTCCGGGCAAAAATACTAACCCAACTAAAAAGTCCGGGTAAAAAATACCAACCCAACTAAAACTCCGGATAAAATTACGAACCCAACTAAAACTCCGGGTAAAAATACGAACCCAACTAAAACTCCGGGTAAAAATACTAACCCAACTAAAAAGTCCGGGTTAAAAATACGAACCCAACTAAAGCTCCGGGTAAAATTACGAACCCAACTAAAACTCCGGGTAAAAATACGAACCCTACTAAAACTCCGGGTAAAAATACTAACCCAACTAAAAATTCCGGATAAAAAATGCGAACCCAACTAAAACTCCGGGTAAAAAATACGAACCCAACTAAAACTCCGGGTAAAAAATACTAACCCAACTAAATAGTCCGGATAAAAGATACGAA
Source organism: Melinopterus prodromus (assembly GCA_964023965.1). Classification (NCBI taxonomy): domain Eukaryota; kingdom Metazoa; phylum Arthropoda; class Insecta; order Coleoptera; family Scarabaeidae; genus Melinopterus; species Melinopterus prodromus. Next base: position 9,462 of record CAXIES010000445.1, read on the forward strand.
CCCAACTAAAACTCCGGGTAAAATTACGAACCCAACTAAAACTCCGGGTAAAAATACGAACCCAACTAAAACTCCGGGTAAAAATACTTACCCAACTAAAAAGTCCGGGTAAAAATACGAACCCAACTAAAACTCCGGGTAAAAAATACGAACCCAACTAAAACTTCGGGTAAAAAGTACGAACCCAACTAAAACTCCGGGTAAAAAATGCTAACCCAACTAAAATGTCCGGGTAAAAATACGAACCCAACTAAAACTCCGGGTAAAATTACGAACCCAACTAAAACTCCGGGTAAAAATACGAACCCAACTAAAACTCCGGGTAAAAATACTAACCCCAACTAAAAAGTCCGGGTAAAAAATACGAACCCAACTAAAACTCCGGGTAAAATTACGAACCCAACTAAAACTCCGGGTAAAATTACGAACCCAACTAAAACTCCGGGTAAAATTACGAACCCAACTAAAAGTCCGGGTAAAAAATACGAACCCAACTAAAAAATCCCGGTAAAATTACGAACCCAAGTAAAACTCCGGGTAAAATTACGAACCCAACTAAAACTCCGGGTAAAATTACGAACCCAACTAAAAAGTCCGGGTAAAATTACGAACCCAAATAAAAAGTCCGGGTAAAATTACGAACCCAACTAAAACTCCGGGTAAAATTACGAACTCAACTAAAACTCCGGGTAAAATTACGAACCCAAGTAAAACTCCGGGTAAAATTACGAACCCAACTAAAACTCCGGATAAATTTACGAACCCAAGTAAAACTCCGGGTAAAATTACGAACCCAACTAAAACTCCGGGTAAAATTACGAACCCAACTAAAACTCCGGGTAAAATTACGAACCCAAGTAAAACTCCGGGTAAAATTACGAACCCAAGTAAAACTCCGGGTAAAATTACGAACCCAACTAAAACTCCGGATAAATTTACGAACCCAAGTAAAACTCCGGGTAAAATTACGAACCCAACTAAAACTCCGGGTAACATTACGAACCCAACTAAAAAGTCCGGGTAAAATTACGAACCCAAATAAAAAGTCCGGGTAAAATTACGAACCCAACTAAAACTCCGGGTAAAATTACCAACTCAACTAAAACTCCGGGTAAAATTACGAACCCAACTAAAACTCCGGGTAAAATTACGAACCCAACTAAAAGTCCGTGTAAAAAATACGAACCCAACTAAAAAGTCCGGGTAAAATTACGAACCCAACTAAAACTCCGGGTAAAATTACGAACCCAACTAAAACTCCGGGTAAAATTACGAACCCAACTAAAACTCCAGGTAAAAATACTAACCCAACTAAAAAGTCCGGGTAAAAAATACGAACCCAACTAAAACTCCGGGTAAAATTACGAACCCAACTAAAGCTCCGGGTAAAAAATACGAACCCAACTAAAAAGTCCGGATAAAAAATACGAACCTAACTTAAGACTCCGGGTAAAATTACGAACCCAACTAAAACTCCGGGTAAAATTACGAACCCAACTAAAACTCCGGGTAAAAAATACGAACCCAACTAAAACTCCGGGCAAAAATACTAACCCAACTAAAAAGTCCGGGTAAAAAATACCAACCCAACTAAAACTCCGGATAAAATTACGAACCCAACTAAAACTCCGGGTAAAAATACGAACCCAACTAAAACTCCGGGTAAAAATACTAACCCAACTAAAAAGTCCGGGTTAAAAATACGAACCCAACTAAAGCTCCGGGTAAAATTACGAACCCAACTAAAACTCCGGGTAAAAATACGAACCCTACTAAAACTCCGGGTAAAAATACTAACCCAACTAAAAATTCCGGATAAAAAATGCGAACCCAACTAAAACTCCGGGTAAAAAATACGAACCCAACTAAAACTCCGGGTAAAAAATACTAACCCAACTAAATAGTCCGGATAAAAGATACGAACCCAACTAAAACTCCGGGTAAAATTACGAACCCAACTAAAACTCCGGGTAAAAATACGAACCCAACTAAAACTCCGGGTAAAAATACTTACCCAACTAAAAAGTCCGGGTAAAAATACGAACCCAACTAAAACTCCGGGTAAAAAATACGAACCCAACTAAAACTTCGGGTAAAAAGTACGAACCCAACTAAAACTCCGGGTAAAAAATGCTAACCCAACTAAAATGTCCGGGTAAAAATACGAACCCAACTAAAACTCCGGGTAAAATTACGAACCCAACTAAAACTCCGGGTAAAAATACGAACCCAACTAAAACTCCGGGTAAAAATACTAACCCCAACTAAAAAGTCCGGGTAAAAAATACGAACCCAACTAAAACTCCGGGTAAAATTACGAACCCAACTAAAACTCCGGGTAAAATTACGAACCCAACTAAAACTCCGGGTAAAATTACGAACCCAACTAAAAGTCCGGGTAAAAAATACGAACCCAACTAAAAAATCCCGGTAAAATTACGAACCCAAGTAAAACTCCGGGTAAAATTACGAACCCAACTAAAACTCCGGGTAAAATTACGAACCCAACTAAAAAGTCCGGGTAAAATTACGAACCCAAATAAAAAGTCCGGGTAAAATTACGAACCCAACTAAAACTCCGGGTAAAATTACGAACTCAACTAAAACTCCGGGTAAAATTACGTACCCAACTAAAACTCCGGGTAAAATTACGAACCCAACTAAAAAGTCCGGGTAAAATTACGAACCCAACTAAAAAGTCCTGGTAAAATTACGAACCCAACTAAAACTCCGGGTAAAATTACGAACCCAACTAAAAGTCCGGGTAAAAAATACGAACCCAACTAAAAAGTCCGGGTAAAATTACGAACCCAACTAAAACTCCGGGTAAAATTACGAACCCAACTAAAACTCCGGGTAAAATTACGAACCCAAGTAAAACTCCGGGTAAAATTACGAACCCAAGTAAAACTCCGGGTAAAATTACGAACCCAACAAAACTCCGGATAAAATTACGAACCCAAGTAGAACTCCGGGTAAAATTACGAACCCAACTAAAACTCCGGGTAACATTACGAACCCAACTGAAAAGTCCGGGTAAAATTACGAACCCAAATAAAAAGTCCGGGTAAAATTACGAACACAACTAAAACTCCGGGTAAAATTACCAACTCAACTAAAACTCCGGGTAAAATTACGAACCCAACTAAAACTCCGGGTAAAATTACGAACCCAACTAAAAGTCCGTGTAAAAAATACGAACCCAACTAAAAAGTCCGGGTAAAATTACGAACCCAACTAAAACTCCGGGTAAAATTACGAACCCAACTAAAAGTCCGGGTAAAATTACGAACCCAACTAAAACTCCGGGTAAAATTACGAACCCAACTAAAAAGCCGGGTAAAAAATACGAACCCAACTAAAACTCCGGCTAAAATTACGAACCCAACTAAAACTCCGGGTAAAAATACGAACCCAACTAAAACTCCGGGTAAAAATACTAACCCAACTAAAAAGTCCGGGTAAAAAATACAAACCCAACTAAAACTCCGGGTAAAATTACGAACCCAACTAAAACTCCGGGTAAAAAATACGAACCCAACTAAAAAGTCCGGATAAAAAATACGAACCTAACTTAAGACTCCGGGTAAAATTACGAACCCAACTAAAACTCCGGGTAAAATTACGAACCCAACTAAAACTCCGGGTAAAAAATACGAACCCAACTAAAACTCCGGGCAAAAATACTAACCCAACTAAAAAGTCCGGGTAAAAAATACCAACCCAACTAAAACTCCGGATAAAATTACGAACCCAACTAAAACTCCGGGTAAAAATACGAACCCAACTAAAACTCCGGGTAAAAATACTAACCCAACTAAAAAGTGCCGGGTTAAAAATACGAACCCTACTAAAACTCCGGGTAAAATTACGAACCCAACTAAAACTCCGGGTAAAAATACGAACCCTACTAAAACTCCGGGTAAAAATACTAACCCAACTAAAAATTCCGGGTAAAAAATACGAACCCAACTAAAACTCCGGGTAAAAAATACTAACCCAACTAAATAGTCCGGGTAAAAGATACGAACCCAACTAAAACTCCGGGTAAAATTACGAACCCAACTAAAAGTCCGGGTAAAAAATACGAACCCAACTAAAACTCCGGGTAAAATTACGAACCCAACTAAAACTCCGGGTAAAATTACGAACCCAACTAAAACTCCGGGTAAAATTACGAACCCAACTAAAACTCCGGGTAAATTTACGAACCCAACTAAAAAGTCCGGGTTAAATATACGAACCCAACTAAAACTCCGGGTAAAATTACGAACCCAACTAAAAAGTCCGGGTAAAATTACGAACCCAACTAAAACTCCGGGTAAAATTACGAACTTAACTAAAACTCCGGGTAAAATTACGAACCCAACTAAAACTCCGGGTAAAATTACGAACCCAACTAAAAGTCCGGGTAAAAAATACGAACCCAACTAAAAAGTCCGGGTAAAATTACGAACCCAACTAAAACTCCGGGTAAAATTACGAACCCAACTAAAACTCCGGGTAAAATTACGAACCCAAGTAAAACTCCGGGTAAAATTACGAACCCAAGTACAACTCCGGGTAAAATTACGAACGCAACTAAAACTCCGGGTAAAATTACGAACCCAACTAAAACTCAGGGTAAAATTACGAACCCAACTAAAAGTCCGGGTAAAATTACGGACCCAACTAAAAAGTCCTCGTAAAATTACGAACCCAACTAAAAACTCCGGGTAAAATTACGAACCCAACTAAAACTCCGGGTAAAATTACGAACCCAACTAAAACTCCGGGTAAAATTACGAACCCAACTAAAAGTCCGGGTAAAAAATACGAACCCAACTAAAAAGTCCGGGTAAAATTACGAACCCAACTAAAACTCCGGGTAAAATTACGAACCCAACTAAAACTCCGGGTAAAAAATACGAACCCAACTAAAAAGTCCGGATAAAAAATACGAAAATAACTTAAGACTCCGGGTAAAATTACGAACCCAACTAAAAAGTCCGGGTAAAATTACGAACCCAACTAAAAAGTCCGGGTAAAATTACGAACCCAACAAAAACTCCGGGTAAAATTACGAACTCAACTAAAACTCCGGGTAAAATTACGAACCCAACTAAAACTCCGGGTAAAATTACGAACCCAACTAAAAGTCCGGGTAAAAAATACGAACCCAACTAAAAAGTCCGGGTAAAATTACGAACCCAACTAAAACTCCGGGTAAAATTAGGAACCCAACTAAAACTCCGGGTAAAATTACGAACCCAAGTAAAACTCCGGGTAAAATTACGAACCCAAGTAAAACTCCGGGTAAAATTACGAACCCAACTAAAACTCCGGGTAAAATTACGAACCCAACTAAAACTCCGGGTAAAATTACAAACCCAACTAAAAGTCCGGGTAAAAAATACGAACCCAACTAAAAAGTCCAGGTAAAATTACGAACCCAACTAAAGCTCCGGGTAAAATTATGAAACCAACTTAAAGTCCGGGTAAAAAATTCGAACCCAACTAAAAAGTCCGGGTAAAATTACGAACCCAACTAAAACTCCGGGTAAAATTACGAACCCAACTAAAAAGTCCGGGTAAAATTACGAACCCAACTAAAAATCCGGGTAAAATTACGAACTCAACTAAAACTCCGGGTAAAATTACGAACCCAACTAAAACTCCGGGTAAAATTACGAACCCAACTAAAAGTCCGGGTAAAAAATACGAACCCAACTAAAAAGTCCGGGTAAAATTACGAACCCAACTAAAACTCCGGGTAAAATTACGAACCCAACTAAAACTCCGGGTAAAATTACGAACCCAAGTAAAACTCCGGGTAAAATTACGAACCCAAGTAAAACTCCGGGTAAAATTACGAACCCAACTAAAACTCCGGGTAAAATTACGAACCCAACTAAAACTCCCGGTAAAATTACGAACCCAACTAAAAGTCCGGGTAAAAAATACGAACCCAACTAAAAAGTTCGGGTAAAATTACGAACCCAAGTAAAACTCCGGGTAAAATTACGAACTCAACTAAAACTCCGGGTAAAATTACGAACCCAACTAAAAAGTCCGGGTAAAATTACGAATCCAAATAAAAAGTCCGGGTAAAATTACGAACCCAACTAAAACTCCGGGTAAAATTACCAACTCAACTAAAACTCCGGGTAAAATTACGAACCCAACTAAAACTCCGGGTAAAATTACGAACCCAACTAAAAGTCCGGGTAAAAAATACGAACCCAACTAAAAAGTCCGGGTAAAATTACGAACCCAACTAAAACTCCGGGTAAAAATACGAACCCAACTAAAACTCCGGGTAAAAATACGAACCCAACTAAATCTCCGGGTAAAAATACGAACCCAAAAAAAACTCCGGGTAAAAATACTAACCCAACTAAAAAGTCCGGGTAAAAAATACGAACCCAACTAAAACTCCGGGTAAAATTACGAACCCAACTAAAACTCCGGGTAAAATTACGAACCCAACTAAAAGTCCGGGTAAAAAATACGAACCTAACTTAAGACTCCGGGTAAAATTACGAACCCAACTAAAACTCCGGGTAAAATTACGAACCCAACTAAAACACCGGGTAAAAAATACGAACCCAACTAAAACTCCGGGCAAAAATACTAACCCAACTAAAAAGTCCGGGTAAAAAATACGAACCTAACTAAAACTCCGGATAAAATTACGAACCCAACTAAAAAGTCCGGATAAAAAATACGAACCTAACTTAAGACTCCGGGTAAAATTACGAACCCAACTAAAACTCCGGGTAAAATTACGAACCCAACTAAAACACCGGGTAAAAAATACGAACCCAACTAAAACTCCGGGCAAAAATACTAACCCAACTAAAAAGTCCGGGTAAAAAATACGAACCTAACTTAAGACTCCGGGTAAAATTACGAACCCAACTAAAACTCCGGGTAAAATTACGAACCCAACTAAAACACCGGGTAAAAAATACGAACCCAACTAAAACTCCGGGCAAAAATACTAACCCAACTAAAAAGTCCGGGTAAAAAATACGAACCCAACTAAAACTCCGGATAAAATTACGAACCCAACTAAAACTCCGGGTAAAAATACGAACCCAACTAAAACTCCGGGTAAAAATACTAACCCAACTAAAAAGTCCGGGTTAAAAATACGAACCCAACTAAAACTCCGGGTAAAATTACGAACCCAACTAAAACTCCGGGTAAAAATCCGAACCCTACTAAAACTCCGGGTAAAAATACTAACCCAACTAAAAAGTCCGGGTTAAAAATACGAACCCAACTAAAACTCCGGGTAAAACTACGAACCCAACTAAAACTCCGGGTAAATATACGAACCCAACTAAAACTCCGGGTAAAAATACGAACCCAACTAAAACTTCGGGTAAAAATACTAACCCAACTAAAAAGTCCGGGTAAAATTACGAACCCAACTAAAACTCCGGGTAAAATTACGAACCCAACTAAAACTCCGGGTAAAATTACGAACCCAAGTAAAACTCCGGGTAAAATTACGAACCCAAGTAAAACTCCGGGTAAAATTACGAACCCAACTAAAACTCCGGGTAAAATTACGAACCCAACTAAAACTCCGGGTAAAATTACGAACCCAACTAAAAGTCCGGGTAAAAATACGAACCCAACTAAAAAGTCCGGGTAACTCAAGACTCCGGGTAAAGTTACGAACCCAACTAAAACTCCGGGTAAAATTACGAACCCAACTAAAACTCCGGGTAAAATTACGAACCCAACTAAAAGTCCGGGTAAAAAATACGAACCCAACTAAAAAGTCCGGGTAAAATTACGAACCCAACTAAAACTCCGGGTAAAATTATGAACCCAACTAAAAGTCCGGGTAAAAAATTCGAACCCAACTAAAAAGTCCGGGTAAAATTACGAACCCAACTAAAACTCCGGGTAAAATTACGAACCCAACTAAAAAGTCCGGGTAAAATTACGAACCCAACTAAAAAGTCCGGGTAAAATTACGAACCCAACTAAAAAGTCCTGGTAAAATTACGAACCCAACTAAAACTCCGGGTAAAATTACGAACCCAACTAAAAGTCCGGGTAAAAAATACGAACCCAACTAAAAAGTCCGGGTAAAATTACGAACCCAACTAAAACTCCGGGTAAAATTACGAACCCAACTAAAACTCCGGGTAAAATTACGAACCCAAGTAAAACTCCGGGTAAAATTACGAACCCAAGTAAAACTCCGGGTAAAATTACGAACCCAACTAAAACTCCGGGTAAAATTACGAACCCAACTAAAACTCCGGGTAAAATTACGAACCCAACTAAAAGTCCGGGTAAAAAATACGAACCCAACTAAAAAGTTCGGGTAAAATTACGAACCCAAGTAAAACTTCGGGTAAAATTACGAACCCAACTAAAACTCCGGGTAAAATTACGAACCCAACTAAAACTCCGGGTAAAATTACGAACCCAACTAAAAAGTCCGGGTAAAAAATACGAACCCAACTAAAACTCCGGCTAAAATTACGAACCCAACTAAAACTCCGGGTAAAAATACGAACCCAACTAAAACTCCGGGTAAAAATACGAACCCAACTAAAACTCCGGGTAAACATACTAACCCAACTAAAAAGTCTGGGTAAAAAATACGAACCCAACTAAAACTCCGGGTAAAATTACGAACCCAACTAAAACTCCGGGTAAAAAATACGAACCCAACTAAAAAGTCCGGACAAAAAATACGAACCTAACTTAAGACTCCGGGTAAAATTACGAACCCAACTAAAACTCCGGGTAAAATTACGAACCCAACTAAAACTCCGGGTAAAAAATACGAACCCAACTAAAACTCCGGGCAAAAATACTAACCCAACTAAAAAGTCCGGGTAAAAAATACGAACCCAACTAAAACTCCGGATAAAATTACGAACCCAACCAAAACTCCGGGTAAAAATACGAACCCAACTAAAACTCCGGGTAAAAATACTAACCCAACTAAAAAGTCCGGTTTAAAAATACGAACCCAACTAAAACTCCGGGTAAAATTACGAACCCAACTAAAACTCCTGGTAAAAATACGAACCCTACTAAAACTCCGGGTAAAAATACTAACCCAACTAAAAATTCCGGGTAAAAAATGCGAACCCAACTAAAACTCCGGGTAAAAAATACGAACCCAACTAAAACTCCGGGTAAAAAGTACTAACCCAACTAAATAGTCCGGGTAAAAGATACGAACCCAACTAAAACTACGGGTAAAATTACGAACCCAACTAAAACTCCGGGTAAAAATACGAACCCAACTAAAACTCCGGGTAAAAATACTTACCCAACTAAAAAGTCCGGGTAAAAATACGAACCCAACTAAAACTCCGGGTAAAAAATACGAACCCAACTAAAACTCCGGGTAAAAAGTACGAACCCAACTAAAACTCCGGGTAAAAAATGCTAACCCAACTAAAATGTCCGGGTAAAAAATACGAACCCAACTAAAACTCCGGGTAAAATTAAGAACCCAACTAAAACTCCGGGTAAAAATACGAACCCAACTAAAACTCCGGGTAAAAATACTAACCCCAACTAAAAAGTCCGGGTAAAAAATACGAACCCAACTAAAACTCCGGGTAAAATTACGAACCCAACTAAAACTCCGGGTAAAATTACGAACCCAACTAAAACTCCCGGTAAAATTACGAACCCAACTAAAAGTCCGGGTAAAAAATACGAACCCAACTAAAAAGTTCGGGCAAAATTACGAACCCAAGTAAAACTCCGGGTAAAATTACGAACTCAACTAAAACTCCGGGTAAAATTACGAACCCAACTAAAAAGTCCGGGTAAAATTACGAACCCAAATAAAAAGTCCGGGTAAAATTACGAACCCAACTAAAACTCCGGGTAAAATTACGAACCCAACTAAAAGTCCGGGTAAAAAATACGAACCCAACTAAAAAGTCCGGGTAAAATTACGAACCCAACTAAAACTCCGGGTAAAATTACGAACCCAACTAAAAAGTCCGGGTAAAATTACGAACCCAAATAAAAAGTCCGGGTAAAATTACGAACCCAACTAAAACTCCGGGTAAAATTACTAACTCAACTAAAACTCCGGGTAAAATTACGAACCCAACTAAAACTCCGGGTAAAATTACGAACCCAACTAAAAGTCCGGGTAAAAAATACGAACCCAACTAAAAAGTCCGGGTAAAATTACGAACCCAACTAAAACTCCGGGTAAAATTACGAACCCAACTAAAACTCCGGGTAAAATTACGAACCCAACTAAAACTCCGGGTAAAATTACGAACCCAACTAAAAAGTCCGGGTAAAAAATACGAACCCAACTAAAACTCCGGCTAAAATTACGAACCCAACTAAAACTCCGGGTAAAAATACGAACCCAACTAAAACTCCGGGTAAAAATACGAACCCAACTAAAACTCCGGGTAAAAATACTAACCCAACTAAAAAGTCCGGGTAAAAAATACGAACCCAACTGAAACTCCGGGTAAAATTGCGAACCCAACTGAAACTCCGGGTAAAAAATACGAACCCAACTAAAAAGTCCGGATAAAAAATACGAACCTAACTTAAGACTCCGGGTAAAATTACGAACCCAACTAAAACTCCGGGTAAAATTACGAACCCAACTAAAACACCGGGTAAAAAATACGAACCCAACTAAAACTCCGGGCAAAAATACTAACCCAACTAAAAAGTCCGGGTAAAAAATACGAACCCAACTAAAACTCCGGATAAAATTACGAACCCAACTAAAACTCCGGGTAAAAATACGAACCCAACTAAAAAGTCCGGGTTAAAAATACGAACCCAACTAAAACTCCGGGTAAAATTACGAACCCAACTAAAACTCCGGGTAAAAATACGAACCAAACTAAAACTCCGGGTAAAAATACTAACCCAACTAAAAAGTCCGGGTTAAAAATACGAACCCAACTAAAAGTCCGGGTAAAAATACTAACCCAACTAAAAAGTCCGGTTTAAAAATACGAACCCAACTAAAACTCCGGGTAAAATTACGAACCCAACTAAAACTCCTGGTAAAAATACGAACCCTACTAAAACTCCGGGTAAAAATACTAACCCAACTAAAAATTCCGGGTAAAAAATGCGAACCCAACTAAAACTCCGGGTAAAAAATACGAACCCAACTAAAACTCCGGGTAAAAAGTACTAACCCAACTAAATAGTCCGGGTAAAAGATACGAACCCAACTAAAACTACGGGTAAAATTACGAACCCAACTAAAACTCCGGGTAAAAATACGAACCCAACTAAAACTCCGGGTAAAAATACTTACCCAACTAAAAAGTCCGGGTAAAAATACGAACCCAACTAAAACTCCGGGTAAAAAATACGAACCCAACTAAAACTCCGGGTAAAAAGTACGAACCCAACTAAAACTCCGGGTAAAAAATGCTAACCCAACTAAAATGTCCGGGTAAAAAATACGAACCCAACTAAAACTCCGGGTAAAATTAAGAACCCAACTAAAACTCCGGGTAAAAATACGAACCCAACTAAAACTCCGGGTAAAAATACTAACCCCAACTAAAAAGTCCGGGTAAAAAATACGAACCCAACTAAAACTCCGGGTAAAATTACGAACCCAACTAAAACTCCGGGTAAAATTACGAACCCAACTAAAACTCCCGGTAAAATTACGAACCCAACTAAAAGTCCGGGTAAAAAATACGAACCCAACTAAAAAGTTCGGGTAAAATTACGAACCCAAGTAAAACTCCGGGTAAAATTACGAACTCAACTAAAACTCCGGGTAAAATTACGAACCCAACTAAAAAGTCCGGGTAAAATTACGAACCCAAATAAAAAGTCCGGGTAAAATTACGAACCCAACTAAAACTCCGGGTAAAATTACGAACCCAACTAAAAGTCCGGGTAAAAAATACGAACCCAACTAAAAAGTCCGGGTAAAATTACGAACCCAACTAAAACTCCGGGTAAAATTACGAACCCAACTAAAAAGTCCGGGTAAAATTACGAACCCAAATAAAAAGTCCGGGTAAAATTACGAACCCAACTAAAACTCCGGGTAAAATTACTAACTCAACTAAAACTCCGGGTAAAATTACGAACCCAACTAAAACTCCGGGTAAAATTACGAACCCAACTAAAAGTCCGGGTAAAAAATACGAACCCAACTAAAAAGTCCGGGTAAAATTACGAACCCAACTAAAACTCCGGGTAAAATTACGAACCCAACTAAAACTCCGGGTAAAATTACGAACCCAACTAAAACTCCGGGTAAAATTACGAACCCAACTAAAAAGTCCGGGTAAAAAATACGAACCCAACTAAAACTCCGGCTAAAATTACGAACCCAACTAAAACTCCGGGTAAAAATACGAACCCAACTAAAACTCCGGGTAAAAATACGAACCCAACTAAAACTCCGGGTAAAAATACTAACCCAACTAAAAAGTCCGGGTAAAAAATACGAACCCAACTGAAACTCCGGGTAAAATTGCGAACCCAACTGAAACTCCGGGTAAAAAATACGAACCCAACTAAAAAGTCCGGATAAAAAATACGAACCTAACTTAAGACTCCGGGTAAAATTACGAACCCAACTAAAACTCCGGGTAAAATTACGAACCCAACTAAAACACCGGGTAAAAAATACGAACCCAACTAAAACTCCGGGCAAAAATACTAACCCAACTAAAAAGTCCGGGTAAAAAATACGAACCCAACTAAAACTCCGGATAAAATTACGAACCCAACTAAAACTCCGGGTAAAAATACGAACCCAACTAAAAAGTCCGGGTTAAAAATACGAACCCAACTAAAACTCCGGGTAAAATTACGAACCCAACTAAAACTCCGGGTAAAAATACGAACCAAACTAAAACTCCGGGTAAAAATACTAACCCAACTAAAAAGTCCGGGTTAAAAATACGAACCCAACTAAAAGTCCGGGTAAAAAATACGAACCCAACTAAAAAGTCCGGGTAAAATTACGAACCCAACTAAAACTCCGGGTAAAATTACGAACCCAACTAAAAAGTCCGGGTAAAATTACGAACCCAAATAAAAAGTCCGGGTAAAATTACGAACCCAACTAAAACTCCGGGTAAAATTACCAACTCAACTAAAACTCCGGGTAAAATTACGAACCCAACTAAAACTCCGGGTAAAATTACGAACCCAACTAAAAGTCCGGGTAAAAAATACGAACCCAACTAAAAAGTCCGGGTAAAATTACGAACCCAACTAAAACTCCGGGTAAAATTACGAACCCAACTAAAACTCCGGGAAAAATTACGAACCCAACTAAAACTCCGGGTAAAATTACGAACCTAACTAAAAAGTCCGGGTAAAAAATACGAACCCAACTAAAACTCCGGCTAAAATTACGAACCCAACTAAAACTCCGGGTAAAAATACGAACCCAACTAAAACTCCGGGTAAAAATACGAACCCAACTAAAACTCCGGGTAAAAATACTAACCCAACTAAAAAGTCCGGGTAAAAAATACGAACCCAACTAAAACTCCGGGTAAAATTGCGAACCCAACTAAAACTCCGGGTAAAAAATACGAACCCAACTAAAAAGTCCGGATAAAAAATACGAACCTAACTTAAGACTCCGGGTAAAATTACGAACCCAACTAAAACTCCGGGTAAAATTACGAACCCAACTAAAACACCGGGTAAAAAATACGAACCCAACTAAAACTCCGGGCAAAAATACTAACCCAACTAAAAAGTCCGGGTAAAAAATACGAACCCAACTAAAACTCCGGATAAAATTACGAACCCAACTAAAACTCCGGGTAAAAATACGAACCCAACTAAAACTCCGGGTAAAAATACTAATCCAACTAAAAAGTTCGGGTTAAAAATACGAACCCAACTAAAACTCCGGGTAAAATTACGAACCCAACTAAAGCTCCGGGTAAAAATACGAACCCTACTAAAACTCCGGGTAAAAATACTAACCCAACTAAAAATTCCGGGTAAAAAATGCGAACCCAACTAAAACTCCGGGTAAAATTACGAACCCAACTAAAACTCCGGGTAAAATTACGAACCCAACTAAAACTCCGGGTAAAATTACGAACCCAACTAAAAGTCCGGGTAAAAAATACGAACCCTACTAAAAAGTCCGGGTAAAATTACGAACCCAACTAAAACTCCGGGTAAAATTACGAACCCAACTAAAACTCCGGGTAAAATTAGGAACCCAAGTAAAACTCCGGGTAAAATTACGAACCCAAGTAAAACTCCGGGTAAAATTACGAACCCAACTAAAACTCCGGGTAAAATTACGAACCCAACTAAAACTCCGGGTAAAATTACGAACCCAACTAAAAGTCCGGGTAAAAATACGAACCCAACTAAAAAGTCCGGGTAACTCAAGACTCCGGGTAAAATTACGAACCCAACTAAAACTCCGGGTAAAATTACGAACCCAACTAAAACTCCGGGTAAAATTACGAACCCAACTAAAAGTCCGGGTAAAAAATACGAACCTAACTAAAAAGTCCGGGTAAAAAATACGAACCCAACTAAAACTCCGGCTAAAATTACGAACCCAACTAAAACTCCGGGTAAAAATACGAACCCAACTAAAACTCCGGGTAAAAATACGAACCCAACTAAAACTCCGGGTAAAAATACTAACCCAACTAAGAAGTACGGGTAAAAAATACGAACCCAACTAAAACTCCGGGTAAAATTGCGAACCCAACTAAAACTCCGGGTAAAAAATACGAACCCAACTAAAAAGTCCGGATAAAAAATACGAACCTAACTTAAGACTCCGGGTAAAATTACGAACCCAACTAAAACTCCGGGTAAAATTACGAACCCAACTAAAACACCGGGTAAAAAATACGAACCCAACTAAAACTCCGGGCAAAAATACTAACCCAACTAAAAAGTCCGGGTAAAAAATACGAACCCAACTAAAACTCCGGATAAAATTACGAACCCAACTAAAACTCCGGGTAAAAATACGAACCCAACTAAAACTCCGGGTAAAAATACTAATCCAACTAAAAAGTCCGGGTTAAAAATACGAACCCAACTAAAACTCCGGGTAAAATTACGAACCCAACTAAAGCTCCGGGTAAAAATACGAACCCTACTAAAACTCCGGGTAAAAATACTAACCCAACTAAAAATTCCGGGTAAAAAATGCGAACCCAACTAAAACTCCGGGTAAAATTACGAACCCAACTAAAACTCCGGGTAAAATTACGAACCCAACTAAAACTCCGGGTAAAATTACGAACCCAACTAAAAGTCCGGGTAAAAAATACGAACCCTACTAAAAAGTCCGGGTAAAATTACGAACCCAACTAAAACTCCGGGTAAAATTACGAACCCAACTAAAACTCCGGGTAAAATTACGAACCCAAGTAAAACTCCGGGTAAAATTACGAACCCAAGTAAAACTCCGGGTAAAATTACGAACCCAACTAAAACTCCGGGTAAAATTACGAACCCAACTAAAACTCCGGGTAAAATTACGAACCCAACTAAAAGTCCGGGTAAAAATACGAACCCAACTAAAAAGTCCGGGTAACTCAAGACTCCGGGTAAAATTACGAACCCAACTAAAACTCCGGGTAAAATTACGAACCCAACTAAAAGTCCGGGTAAAAAATACGAACCCAACTAAAAAGTCCGGGTAAAATTACGAACCCAACTAAAACTCCGGGTAAAATTATGAACCCAACTAAAAGTCCGGGTAAAAAATTCGAACCCAACTAAAAAGTCCGGGTAAAATTACGAACCCAACTAAAACTCCGGGTAAAATTACGAACCCAACTAAAAAGTCCGGGTAAAATTACGAACCCAACTAAAAAGTCCGGGTAAAATTACGAACCCAACTAAAAAGTCCTGGTAAAATTACGAACCCAACTAAAACTCCGGGTAAAATTACGAACCCAACTAAAAGTCCGGGTAAAAAATACGAACCCAACTAAAAAGTCCGGGTAAAATTACGAACCCAACTAAAACTCCGGGTAAAATTACGAACCCAACTAAAACTCCGGGTAAAATTACGAACCCAAGTAAAACTCCGGGTAAAATTACGAACCCAAGTAAAACTCCGGGTAAAATTACGAACCCAACTAAAACTCCGGGTAAAATTACGAACCCAACTAAAACTCCGGGTAAAATTACGAACCCAACTAAAAGTCCGGGTAAAAAATACGAACCCAACTAAAAAGTTCGGGTAAAATTACGAACCCAAGTAAAACTCCGGGTAAAATTACGAACCCAACTGAAACTCCGGGTAAAATTACGAACCCAACTAAAAAGTCCGGGTAAAATTACGAACCCAAATAAAAAGTCCGGGTAAAATTACGAACCCAACTAAAACTCCGGGTAAAATTACCAACTCAACTAAAACTCCGGGTAAAATTACGAACCCAACTAAAACTCCGGGTAAAATTACGAACCCAACTAAAAGTCCGGGTAAAAAATACGAACCCAACTAAAACTCCGGGTAAAATTACGAACCCAACTAAAACTCCGGGTAAAATTACGAACCCAACTAAAACTCCGGGTAAAATTACGAACCCAACTAAAAAGTCCGGGTAAAAAATACGAACCCAACTAAAACTCCGGCTAAAATTACGAACCCAACTAAAACTCCGGGTAAAAATACGAACCCAACTAAAACTCCGGGTAAAAATACGAACCCAACTAAAACTCCGGGTAAAAATACTAACCCAACTAAAAAGTCCGGGTAAAAAATACGAACCCAACTAAAACTCCGGGTAAAATTACGAACCCAACTAAAACTCCGGGTAAAAAATACGAACCCAACTAAAAAGTCCGGATAAAAAATACGAACCTAACTTAAGACTCCGGGTAAAATTACGAACCCAGCTAAAACTCCGGGTAAAATTACGAACCCAACTAAAACTCCGGGTAAAAAATACGAACCCAACTAAAACTCCGGGCAAAAATACTAACCCAACTAAAAAGTCCGGGTAAAAAATACGAACCCAACTAAAACTCCGGATAAAATTACGAACCCAACTAAAACTCCGGGTAAAAATACGAACCCAACTAAAACTCCGGGTAAAAATACTAACCCAACTAAAAAGTCCGGTTTAAAAATACGAACCCAACTAACACTCCGGGTAAAATTACGAACCCAATTAAAACTCCGGGTAAAAATACGAACCCTACTAAAACTCCGGGTAAAAATACTAACCCAACTAAAAATTCCGGGTAAAAAATGCGAACCCAACTAAAACTCCGGATAAAATTACGAACCCAACTAAAACTCCGGGTAAAAATACGAACCCAACTAAAACTCCGGGTAAAAATACTAACCCAACTAAAAAGTCCGGGTTAAAAATACGAACCCAACTAAAACTCCGGGTAAAATTACGAACCCAACTAAAACTCCGGGTAAAAATACGAACCTAACTAAAAAGTCCGGATAAAAAATACGAACCTAACTTAAGACTCCGGGTAAAATTACGAACCCAACTAAAACTCCGGGTAAAATTACGAACCCAACTAAAACACCGGGTAAAAAATACGAACCCAACTAAAACTCCGGGCAAAAATACTAACCCAACTAAAAAGTCCGGGTAAAAAATACGAACCCAATTAAAACTCCGGATAAAATTACGAACCCAACTAAAACTCCGGGTAAAAATACGAACCCAACTAAAACTCCGGGTAAAAATACTAACCCAACTAAAAAGTCCGGGTTAAAAATACGAACCCAACTAAAACTCCGGGTAAAATTACGAACCCAACTAAAACTCCGGGTAAAATTACGAACCCAACTAAAACACCGGGTAAAAAATACGAACCCAACTAAAACTCCGGGCAAAAATACTAACCCAACTAAAAAGTCCGGGTAAAAAATACGAACCTAACTTAAGACTCCGGGTAAAATTACGAACCCAACTAAAACACCGGGTAAAAAATACGAACCCAACTAAAACTCCGGGCAAAAATACTAACCCAACTAAAAAGTCCGGGTAAAAAATACGAACCCAACTAAAACTCCGGATAAAATTACGAACCCAACTAAAACTCCGGGTAAAAATACGAACCCAACTAAAACTCCGGGTAAAAATACTAACCCAACTAAAAAGTCCGGGTTAAAAATACGAACCCAACTAAAACTCCGGGTAAAATTACGAACCCAACTAAAACTCCGGGTAAAAATACGAACCCTACTAAAACTCCGGGTAAAAATACTAACCCAACTAAAAAGTCCGGGTTAAAAATACGAACCCAACTAAAACTCCGGGTAAAATTACGAACCCAACTAAAACTCCGGGTAAAAATACGAACCCAACTAAAACTCCGGGTAAAAATACGAACCCAACTAAAACTCCGGGTAAAAATACTAACCCAACTAAAAAGTCCGGGTAAAATTACGAACCCAACTAAAACTCCGGGTAAAATTACGAACCCAACTAAAACTCCGGGTAAAATTACGAACCCAAGTAAAACTCCGGGTAAAATTACGACCCAAGTAAAACTCCGGGTAAAATTACGAACCCAACTAAAACTCCGGGTAAAATTACGAACCCAACTAAAACTCCGGGTAAAATTACGAACCCAACTAAAAAGTCCGGGTAACTCAAGACTCCGGGTAAAGTTACGAACCCAACTAAAACTCCGGGTAAAATTACGAACCCAACTAAAACTCCGGGTAAAATTACGAACCCAACTAAAAGTCCGGGTAAAAAATACGTACCCAACTAAAAAGTCCGGGTAAAATTACGAACCCAACTAAAACTCCGGGTAAAATTATGAACCCAACTAAAAGTCCGGGTAAAAAATTCGAACCCAACTAAAAAACCGGGTAAAATTACGAACCCAACTAAAACTCCGGGTAAAATTACGAACCCAACTAAAAAGTCCGGGTAAAATTACGAACCCAACTAAAAAGTCCGGGTAAAATTACGAACCCAACTAAAAAGTCCTGGTAAAATTACGAACCCAACTAAAACTCCGGGTAAAATTACGAACCCAACTAAAAGTCCGGGTAAAAAATACGAACCCAACTAAAAAGTCCGGGTAAAATTACGAACCCAACTAAAACTCCGGGTAAAATTACGAACCCAACTAAAACTCCGGGTAAAATTACGAACCCAAGTAAAACTCCGGGTAAAATTACGAACCCAAGTAAAACTCCGGGTAAAATTACGAACCCAACTAAAAGTCCGGGTAAAAAATACGAACCCAACTAAAAAGTTCGGGTAAAATTACGAACCCAAGTAAAACTCCGGGTAAAATTACGAACCCAACTAAAACTCCGGGTAAAATTACGAACCCAACTAAAAAGTCCGGGTAAAATTACGAACCCAAATAAAAAGTCCGGGTAAAATTATGAACCCAACTAAAACTCCGGGTAAAATTACCAACTCAACTAAAACTCCGGGTAAAATTACGAACCCAACTAAAACTCCGGGTAAAATTACGAACCCAACTAAAAGTCCGGGTAAAAAATACGAACCCAACTAAAAAGTCCGGGTAAAATTACGAACCCAACTAAAACTCCGGGTAAAATTACGAAGCCAACGAAAACTCCGGGTAAAATTACGAACCCAACTAAAACTCCGGGTAAAATTACGAACCCAACTAAAAAGTCCGGGTAAAAAATACGAACCCAACTAAAACTCCGGCTAAAATTACGAACCCAACTAAAACTCCGGGTAAAAATACGAACCCAACTAAAACTCCGGGTAAAAATACGAACCCAACTAAAACTCCGGGTAAAAATACTAACCCAACTAAAAAGTCCGGGTAAAAAATACGAACCCAACTAAAACTCCGGGTAAAATTACGAACCCAACTAAAACTCCGGGTAAAAAATACGAACCCAACTAAAAAGTCCGGATAAAAAATACGAACCTAACTTAAGACTCCGGGTAAAATTACGAACCCAACTAAAACTCCGGGTAAAATTACGAACCCAACTAAAACTCCGGGTAAAAAATACGAACCCAACTAAAACTCCGGGCAAAAATACTAACCCAACTAAAAAGTCCGGGTAAAAAATACGAACCCAACTAAAACTCCGGATAAAATTACGAACCCAACCAAAACTCCGGGTAAAAATACGAACCCAACTAAAACTCCGGGTAAAAATACTAACCCAACTAAAAAGTCCGGTTTAAAAATACGAACCCAACTAAAACTCCGGGTAAAAAATACGAACCCAACTAAAACTCCGGGTAAAAAGTACTAACCCAACTAAATAGTCCGGGTAAAAGATACGAACCCAACTAAAACTACGGGTAAAATTACGAACCCAACTAAAAGTCCGGGTAAAAAATACGTACCCAACTAAAAAGTCCGGGTAAAATTACGAACCCAACTAAAAAGTCCGGGTAAAATTACGAACCCAACTAAAAAGTCCTGGTAAAATTACGAACCCAACTAAAACTCCGGGTAAAATTACGAACCCAACTAAAAGTCCGGGTAAAAAATACGAACCCAACTAAAAAGTCCGGGTAAAATTACGAACCCAACTAAAACTCCGGGTAAAATTACGAACCCAACTAAAACTCCGGGTAAAATTACGAACCCAAGTAAAACTCCGGGTAAAATTACGAACCCAAGTAAAACTCCGGGTAAAATTACGAACCCAACTAAAAGTCCGGGTAAAAAATACGAACCCAACTAAAAAGTTCGGGTAAAATTACGAACCCAAGTAAAACTCCGGGTAAAATTACGAACCCAACTAAAACTCCGGGTAAAATTACGAACCCAACTAAAAAGTCCGGGTAAAATTACGAACCCAAATAAAAAGTCCGGGTAAAATTATGAACCCAACTAAAACTCCGGGTAAAATTACCAACTCAACTAAAACTCCGGGTAAAATTACGAACCCAACTAAAACTCCGGGTAAAATTACGAACCCAACTAAAAGTCCGGGTAAAAAATACGAACCCAACTAAAAAGTCCGGGTAAAATTACGAACCCAACTAAAACTCCGGGTAAAATTACGAAGCCAACGAAAACTCCGGGTAAAATTACGAACCCAACTAAAACTCCGGGTAAAATTACGAACCCAACTAAAAAGTCCGGGTAAAAAATACGAACCCAACTAAAACTCCGGCTAAAATTACGAACCCAACTAAAACTCCGGGTAAAAATACGAACCCAACTAAAACTCCGGGTAAAAATACGAACCCAACTAAAACTCCGGGTAAAAATACTAACCCAACTAAAAAGTCCGGGTAAAAAATACGAACCCAACTAAAACTCCGGGTAAAATTACGAACCCAACTAAAACTCCGGGTAAAAAATACGAACCCAACTAAAAAGTCCGGATAAAAAATACGAACCTAACTTAAGACTCCGGGTAAAATTACGAACCCAACTAAAACTCCGGGTAAAATTACGAACCCAACTAAAACTCCGGGTAAAAAATACGAACCCAACTAAAACTCCGGGCAAAAATACTAACCCAACTAAAAAGTCCGGGTAAAAAATACGAACCCAACTAAAACTCCGGATAAAATTACGAACCCAACCAAAACTCCGGGTAAAAATACGAACCCAACTAAAACTCCGGGTAAAAATACTAACCCAACTAAAAAGTCCGGTTTAAAAATACGAACCCAACTAAAACTCCGGGTAAAATTACGAACCCAACTAAAACTCCGGGTAAAAATACGAACCCTACTAAAACTCCGGGTAAAAATACTAACCCAACTAAAAATTCCGGGTAAAAAATGCGAACCCAACTAAAACTCCGGGTAAAAAATACGAACCCAACTAAAACTCCGGGTAAAAAGTACTAACCCAACTAAATAGTCCGGGTAAAAGATACGAACCCAACTAAAACTACGGGTAAAATTACGAACCCAACTAAAAGTCCGGGTAAAAAATACGTACCCAACTAAAAAGTCCGGGTAAAATTACGAACCCAACTAAAACTCCGGGTAAAATTATGAACCCAACTAAAAGTCCGGGTAAAAAATTCGAACCCAACTAAAAAACCGGGTAAAATTACGAACCCAACTAAAACTCCGGGTAAAATTACGAACCCAACTAAAAAGTCCGGGTAAAATTACGAACCCAACTAAAAAGTCCGGGTAAAATTACGAACCCAACTAAAAAGTCCTGGTAAAATTACGAACCCAACTAAAACTCCGGGTAAAATTACGAACCCAACTAAAAGTCCGGGTAAAAAATACGAACCCAACTAAAAAGTCCGGGTAAAATTACGAACCCAACTAAAACTCCGGGTAAAATTACGAACCCAACTAAAACTCCGGGTAAAATTACGAACCCAAGTAAAACTCCGGGTAAAATTACGAACCCAACTAAAAGTCCGGGTAAAAAATACGAACCCAACTAAAAAGTTCGGGTAAAATTACGAACCCAAGTAAAACTCCGGGTAAAATTACGAACCCAACTAAAACTCCGGGTAAAATTACGAACCCAACTAAAAAGTCCGGGTAAAATTACGAACCCAAATAAAAAGTGCGGGTAAAATTACGAACCCAACTAAAACTCCGGGTAAAATTACCAACTCAACTAAAACTCCGGGTAAAATTACGAACCCAACTAAAACTCCGGGTAAAATTACGAACCCAACTAAAAGTCCGGGTAAAAAAAACGAACCCAACTAAAAAGTCCGGGTAAAATTACGAACCCAACTAAAACTCCGGGTAAAATTACGAAGCCAACGAAAACTCCGGGTAAAATTACGAACCCAACTAAAACTCCGGGTAAAATTACGAACCCAACTAAAAAGTCCGGGTAAAAAATACGAACCCAACTAAAACTCCGGCTAAAATTACGAACCCAACTAAAACTCCGGGTAAAAATACGAACCCAACTAAAACTCCGGGTAAAAATACGAACCCAACTAAAACTCCGGGTAAAAATACTAACCCAACTAAAAAGTCCGGGTAAAAAATACGAACCCAACTAAAACTCCGGGTAAAATTACGAACCCAACTAAAACTCCGGGTAAAAAATACGAACCCAACTAAAAAGTCCGGATAAAAAATACGAACCTAACTTAAGACTCCGGGTAAAATTACGAACCCAACTAAAACTCCGGGTAAAATTACGAACCCAACTAAAACTCCGGGTAAAAAATACGAACCCAACTAAAACTCCGGGCAAAAATACTAACCCAACTAAAAAGTCCGGGTAAAAAATACGAACCCAACTAAAACTCCGGATAAAATTACGAACCCAACCAAAACTCCGGGTAAAAATACGAACCCAACTAAAACTCCGGGTAAAAATACTAACCCAACTAAAAAGTCCGGTTTAAAAATACGAACCCAACTAAAACTCCGGGTAAAATTACGAACCCAACTAAAACTCCGGGTAAAAATACGAACCCTACTAAAACTCCGGGTAAAAATACTAACCCAACTAAAAATTCCGGGTAAAAAATGCGAACCCAACTAAAACTCCGGGTAAAAAATACGAACCCAACTAAAACTCCGGGTAAAAAGTACTAACCCAACTAAATAGTCCGGGTAAAAGATACGAACCCAACTAAAACTACGGGTAAAATTACGAACCCAACTAAAACTCCGGGTAAAAATACGAACCCAACTAAAACTCCGGGTAAAAATACTTACCCAACTAAAAAGTCCGGGTAAAAATACGAACCCAACTAAAACTCCGGGTAAAAAATACGAACCCAACTAAAACTCCGGGTGAAAAGTACGAACCCAACTAAAACTCCGGGTAAAAAATGCTAACCCAACTAAAATGTCCGGGTAAAAAATACGAACCCAACTAAAACTCCGGGTAAAATTACGAACCCAACTAAAACTCCGGGTAAAAATACGAACCCAACTAAAACTCCGGGTAAAAATACTAACCCCAACTAAAAAGTCCGGGTAAAAAATACGAACCCAACTAAAACTCCGGGTAAAATTACGAACCCAACTAAAACTCCGGGTAAAATTACGAACCCAACTAAAACTCCCGGTAAAATTACGAACCCAACTAAAAGTCCGGGTAAAAAATACGAACCCAACTAAAAAGTTCGGGTAAAATTACGAACCCAAGTAAAACTCCGGGTAAAATTACGAACTCAACTAAAACTCCGGGTAAAATTACGAACCCAACTAAAAAGTCCGGGTAAATTTACGAACCCAAATAAAAAGTCCGGGTAAAATTACGAACCCAACTAAAACTCCGGGTAAAATTACCAACTCAACTAAAACTCCGGGTAAAATTACGAACCCAACTAAAACTCCGGGTAAAATTACGAACCCAACTAAAAGTCCGGGTAAAAAATACGAACCCAACTAAAAAGTCCGGGTAAAATTACGAACCCAACTAAAACTCCGGGTAAAATTACGAACCCAACTAAAAAGTCCGGGTAAAATTACGAACCCAAATAAAAAGTCCGGGTAAAATTACGAACCCAACTAAAACTCCGGGTAAAATTACCAACTCAACTAAAACTCCGGGTAACATTACGAACCCAACTAAAACTCCGGGTAAAATTACGAACCCAACTAAAAGTCCGGGTAAAAAATACGAACCCAACTAAAAAGTCCGGGTAAAATTACGAACCCAACTAAAATTCCGGGTAAAATTACGAACCCAACTAAAACTCCGGGTAAAATTACGAACCCAACTAAAACTCCGGCTAAAATTACGAACCCAACTAAAACTCCGGGTAAAAATACGAACCCAACTAAAACTCCGGGTAAAAATACGAACCCAACTAAAACTCCGGGTAAAAATACTAACCCAACTAAAACTCCGGGCAAAAATACTAACCCAACTAAAAAGTCCGGGTAAAAAATACGAACCCAACTAAAACTCCGGATAAAATTACGAACCCAACTAAAACTCCGGGTAAAAATACGAACCCAACTAAAAAGTCCGGGTTAAAAATACGAACCCAACTAAAACTCCGGGTAAAATTACGAACCCAACTAAAACTCCGGGTAAAAATACGAACCCAACTAAAACTCCGGGTAAAAATACTAACCCAACTAAAAAGTCCGGGTTAAAAATACGAACCCAACTAAAAGTCCGGGTAAAAAATACGAACCCAACTAAAAAGTCCGGGTAAAATTACGAACCCAACTAAAACTCCGGGTAAAATTACGAACCCAACTAAAAAGTCCGGGTAAAATTACGAACCCAAATAAAAAGTCCGGGTAAAATTACGAACCCAACTAAAACTCCGGGTAAAATTACCAACTCAACTAAAACTCCGGGTAAAATTACGAACCCAACTAAAACTCCGGGTAAAATTACGAACCCAACTAAAAGTCCGGGTAAAAAATACGAACCCAACTAAAAAGTCCGGGTAAAATTACGAACCCAACTAAAACTCCGGGTAAAATTACGAACCCAACTAAAACTCCGGGAAAAATTACGAACCCAACTAAAACTCCGGGTAAAATTACGAACCCAACTAAAAAGTCCGGGTAAAAAATACGAACCCAACTAAAACTCCGGCTAAAATTACGAACCCAACTAAAACTCCGGGTAAAAATACGAACCCAACTAAAACTCCGGGTAAAAATACGAACCCAACTAAAACTCCGGGTAAAAATACTAACCCAACTAAAAAGTCCGGGTAAAAAATACGAACCCAACTAAAACTCCGGGTAAAATTGCGAACCCAACTAAAACTCCGGGTAAAAAATACGAACCCAACTAAAAAGTCCGGATAAAAAATACGAACCTAACTTAAGACTCCGGGTAAAATTACGAACCCAACTAAAACTCCGGGTAAAATTACGAACCCAACTAAAACACCGGGTAAAAAATACGAACCCAACTAAAACTCCGGGCAAAAATACTAACCCAACTAAAAAGTCCGGGTAAAAAATACGAACCCAACTAAAACTCCGGATAAAATTACGAACCCAACTAAAACTCCGGGTAAAAATACGAACCCAACTAAAACTCCGGGTAAAAATACTAATCCAACTAAAAAGTCCGGGTTAAAAATACGAACCCAACTAAAACTCCGGGTAAAATTACGAACCCAACTAAAACTCCGGGTAAAAATACGAACCCTACTAAAACTCCGGGTAAAAATACTAACCCAACTAAAAATTCCGGGTAAAAAATGCGAACCCAACTAAAACTCCGGGTAAAATTACGAACCCAACTAAAACTCCGGGTAAAATTACGAACCCAACTAAAACTCCGGGTAAAATTACGAACCCAACTAAAAGTCCGGGTAAAAAATACGAACCCAACTAAAAAGTCCGGGTAAAATTACGAACCCAACTAAAACTCCGGGTAAAATTACGAACCCAACTAAAACTCCGGGTAAAATTACGAACCCAAGTAAAACTCCGGGTAAAATTACGAACCCAAGTAAAACTCCGGGTAAAATTACGAACACAACTAAAACTCCGGGTAAAATTACGAACCCAACTAAAACTCCGGGTAAAATTACGAACCCAACTAAAAGTCCGGGTAAAAATACGAACCCAACTAAAAAGTCCGGGTAACTCAAGACTCCGGGTAAAATTACGAACCCAACTAAAACTCCGGGTAAAATTACGAACCCAACTAAAAAGTCCGGGTAAAATTACGAACCCAACTAAAAAGTCCGGGTAAAATTACGAACCCAACTAAAAAGTCCTGGTAAAATTACGAACCCAACTAAAACTCCGGGTAAAATTACGAACCCAACTAAAAGTCCGGGTAAAAAATACGAACCCAACTAAAAAGTCCGGGTAAAATTACGAACCCAACTAAAACTCCGGGTAAAATTACGAACCCAACTAAAACTCCGGGTAAAATTACGAACCCAAGTAAAACTCCGGGTAAAATTACGAACCCAACTAAAAGTCCGGGTAAAAAATACGAACCCAACTAAAAAGTTCGGGTAAAATTACGAACCCAAGTAAAACTCCGGGTAAAATTACGAACCCAACTAAAACTCCGGGTAAAATTACGAACCCAACTAAAAAGTCCGGGTAAAATTACGAACCCAAATAAAAAGTCCGGGTAAAATTATGAACCCAACTAAAACTCCGGGTAAAATTACCAACTCAACTAAAACTCCGGGTAAAATTACGAACCCAACTAAAACTCCGGGTAAAATTACGAACCCAACTAAAAGTCCGGGTAAAAAAAACGAACCCAACTAAAAAGTCCGGGTAAAATTACGAACCCAACTAAAACTCCGGGTAAAATTACGAAGCCAACGAAAACTCCGGGTAAAATTACGAACCCAACTAAAACTCCGGGTAAAATTACGAACCCAACTAAAAAGTCCGGGTAAAAAATACGAACCCAACTAAAACTCCGGCTAAAATTACGAACCCAACTAAAACTCCGGGTAAAAATACGAACCCAACTAAAACTCCGGGTAAAAATACGAACCCAACTAAAACTCCGGGTAAAAATACTAACCCAACTAAAAAGTCCGGGTAAAAAATACGAACCCAACTAAAACTCCGGGTAAAATTACGAACCCAACTAAAACTCCGGGTAAAAAATACGAACCCAACTAAAAAGTCCGGATAAAAAATACGAACCTAACTTAAGACTCCGGGTAAAATTACGAACCCAACTAAAACTCCGGGTAAAATTACGAACCCAACTAAAACTCCGGGTAAAAAATACGAACCCAACTAAAACTCCGGGCAAAAATACTAACCCAACTAAAAAGTCCGGGTAAAAAATACGAACCCAACTAAAACTCCGGATAAAATTACGAACCCAACCAAAACTCCGGGTAAAAATACGAACCCAACTAAAACTCCGGGTAAAAATACTAACCCAACTAAAAAGTCCGGTTTAAAAATACGAACCCAACTAAAACTCCGGGTAAAATTACGAACCCAACTAAAACTCCGGGTAAAAATACGAACCCTACTAAAACTCCGGGTAAAAATACTAACCCAACTAAAAATTCCGGGTAAAAAATGCGAACCCAACTAAAACTCCGGGTAAAAAATACGAACCCAACTAAAACTCCGGGTAAAAAGTACTAACCCAACTAAATAGTCCGGGTAAAAGATACGAACCCAACTAAAACTACGGGTAAAATTACGAACCCAACTAAAACTCCGGGTAAAAATACGAACCCAACTAAAACTCCGGGTAAAAATACTTACCCAACTAAAAAGTCCGGGTAAAAATACGAACCCAACTAAAACTCCGGGTAAAAAATACGAACCCAACTAAAACTCCGGGTGAAAAGTACGAACCCAACTAAAACTCCGGGTAAAAAATGCTAACCCAACTAAAATGTCCGGGTAAAAAATACGAACCCAACTAAAACTCCGGGTAAAATTACGAACCCAACTAAAACTCCGGGTAAAAATACGAACCCAACTAAAACTCCGGGTAAAAATACTAACCCCAACTAAAAAGTCCGGGTAAAAAATACGAACCCAACTAAAACTCCGGGTAAAATTACGAACCCAACTAAAACTCCGGGTAAAATTACGAACCCAACTAAAACTCCCGGTAAAATTACGAACCCAACTAAAAGTCCGGGTAAAAAATACGAACCCAACTAAAAAGTTCGGGTAAAATTACGAACCCAAGTAAAACTCCGGGTAAAATTACGAACTCAACTAAAACTCCGGGTAAAATTACGAACCCAACTAAAAAGTCCGGGTAAATTTACGAACCCAAATAAAAAGTCCGGGTAAAATTACGAACCCAACTAAAACTCCGGGTAAAATTACCAACTCAACTAAAACTCCGGGTAAAATTACGAACCCAACTAAAACTCCGGGTAAAATTACGAACCCAACTAAAAGTCCGGGTAAAAAATACGAACCCAACTAAAAAGTCCGGGTAAAATTACGAACCCAACTAAAACTCCGGGTAAAATTACGAACCCAACTAAAAAGTCCGGGTAAAATTACGAACCCAAATAAAAAGTCCGGGTAAAATTACGAACCCAACTAAAACTCCGGGTAAAATTACCAACTCAACTAAAACTCCGGGTAACATTACGAACCCAACTAAAACTCCGGGTAAAATTACGAACCCAACTAAAAGTCCGGGTAAAAAATACGAACCCAACTAAAAAGTCCGGGTAAAATTACGAACCCAACTAAAATTCCGGGTAAAATTACGAACCCAACTAAAACTCCGGGTAAAATTACGAACCCAACTAAAACTCCGGCTAAAATTACGAACCCAACTAAAACTCCGGGTAAAAATACGAACCCAACTAAAACTCCGGGTAAAAATACGAACCCAACTAAAACTCCGGGTAAAAATACTAACCCAACTAAAACTCCGGGCAAAAATACTAACCCAACTAAAAAGTCCGGGTAAAAAATACGAACCCAACTAAAACTCCGGATAAAATTACGAACCCAACTAAAACTCCGGGTAAAAATACGAACCCAACTAAAAAGTCCGGGTTAAAAATACGAACCCAACTAAAACTCCGGGTAAAATTACGAACCCAACTAAAACTCCGGGTAAAAATACGAACCCAACTAAAACTCCGGGTAAAAATACTAACCCAACTAAAAAGTCCGGGTTAAAAATACGAACCCAACTAAAAGTCCGGGTAAAAAATACGAACCCAACTAAAAAGTCCGGGTAAAATTACGAACCCAACTAAAACTCCGGGTAAAATTACGAACCCAACTAAAAAGTCCGGGTAAAATTACGAACCCAAATAAAAAGTCCGGGTAAAATTACGAACCCAACTAAAACTCCGGGTAAAATTACCAACTCAACTAAAACTCCGGGTAAAATTACGAACCCAACTAAAACTCCGGGTAAAATTACGAACCCAACTAAAAGTCCGGGTAAAAAATACGAACCCAACTAAAAAGTCCGGGTAAAATTACGAACCCAACTAAAACTCCGGGTAAAATTACGAACCCAACTAAAACTCCGGGAAAAATTACGAACCCAACTAAAACTCCGGGTAAAATTACGAACCCAACTAAAAAGTCCGGGTAAAAAATACGAACCCAACTAAAACTCCGGCTAAAATTACGAACCCAACTAAAACTCCGGGTAAAAATACGAACCCAACTAAAACTCCGGGTAAAAATACGAACCCAACTAAAACTCCGGGTAAAAATACTAACCCAACTAAAAAGTCCGGGTAAAAAATACGAACCCAACTAAAACTCCGGGTAAAATTGCGAACCCAACTAAAACTCCGGGTAAAAAATACGAACCCAACTAAAAAGTCCGGATAAAAAATACGAACCTAACTTAAGACTCCGGGTAAAATTACGAACCCAACTAAAACTCCGGGTAAAATTACGAACCCAACTAAAACACCGGGTAAAAAATACGAACCCAACTAAAACTCCGGGCAAAAATACTAACCCAACTAAAAAGTCCGGGTAAAAAATACGAACCCAACTAAAACTCCGGATAAAATTACGAACCCAACTAAAACTCCGGGTAAAAATACGAACCCAACTAAAACTCCGGGTAAAAATACTAATCCAACTAAAAAGTCCGGGTTAAAAATACGAACCCAACTAAAACTCCGGGTAAAATTACGAACCCAACTAAAACTCCGGGTAAAAATACGAACCCTACTAAAACTCCGGGTAAAAATACTAACCCAACTAAAAATTCCGGGTAAAAAATGCGAACCCAACTAAAACTCCGGGTAAAATTACGAACCCAACTAAAACTCCGGGTAAAATTACGAACCCAACTAAAACTCCGGGTAAAATTACGAACCCAACTAAAAGTCCGGGTAAAAAATACGAACCCAACTAAAAAGTCCGGGTAAAATTACGAACCCAACTAAAACTCCGGGTAAAATTACGAACCCAACTAAAACTCCGGGTAAAATTACGAACCCAAGTAAAACTCCGGGTAAAATTACGAACCCAAGTAAAACTCCGGGTAAAATTACGAACACAACTAAAACTCCGGGTAAAATTACGAACCCAACTAAAACTCCGGGTAAAATTACGAACCCAACTAAAAGTCCGGGTAAAAATACGAACCCAACTAAAAAGTCCGGGTAACTCAAGACTCCGGGTAAAATTACGAACCCAACTAAAACTCCGGGTAAAATTACGAACCCAACTAAAACTCCGGGTAAAATTACGAACCCAACTAAAAGTCCGGGTAAAAAATACGAACCCAACTAAAAAGTCCGGGTAAAATTACGAACCCAACTAAAACTCCGGGTAAAATTATGAACCCAACTAAAAGTCCGGGTAAAAAATTCGAACCCAACTAAAAAGTCCGGGTAAAATTACGAACCCAACTAAAACTCCGGGTAAAATTACGAACCCAACTAAAAAGTCCGGGTAAAATTACGAACCCAACTAAAAAGTCCGGGTAAAATTACGAACCCAACTAAAAAGTCCTGGTAAAATTCCTAACCCAACTAAAACTCCGGGTAAAATTACGAACCCAACTAAAAGTCCGGGTAAAAAATACGAACCCAACTAAAAAGTCCGGGTAAAATTACGAACCCAACTAAAACTCCGGGTAAAATTACGAACCCAACTAAAACTCCGGGTAAAATTACGAACCCAAGTAAAACTCCGGGTAAAATTACGAACCCAAGTAAAACTCCGGGTAAAATTACGAACCCAACTAAAACTCCGGGTAAAATTACGAACCCAACTAAAACTCCGGGTAAAATTACGAACCCAACTAAAAGTCCGGGTAAAAAATACGAACCCAACTAAAAAGTTCGGGTAAAATTACGAACCCAAGTAAAACTCCGGGTAAAATTACGAACCCAACTAAAACTCCGGGTAAAATTACGAACCCAACTAAAAAGTCCGGGTAAAATTACGAACCCAAATAAAAAGTCCGGGTAAAATTACGAACCCAACTAAAACTCCGGGTAAAATTACGAACCCAACTAAAACTCCGGGTAAAATTACGAACCCAACTAAAAGTCCGGGTAAAAAATACGAACCCAACTAAAACTCCGGGTAAAATTACGAACC
Source organism: Melinopterus prodromus (assembly GCA_964023965.1). Classification (NCBI taxonomy): domain Eukaryota; kingdom Metazoa; phylum Arthropoda; class Insecta; order Coleoptera; family Scarabaeidae; genus Melinopterus; species Melinopterus prodromus. The sequence continues at coordinate 41,297 of CAXIES010000445.1, forward strand.
CAACTAAAACTCCGGGTAAAATTACGAACCCAACTAAAACTCCGATTAAAATTACGAACCCAACTAAAAAGTCCGGGTAAAAAATACGAACCCAACTAAAACTCCGGCTAAAATTACGAACCCAACTAAAACTCCGGGTAAAAATACGAACCCAACTAAAACTCCGGGTAAAAATACGAACCCAACTAAAACTCCGGGTAAAAATACTAACCCAACTAAAAAGTCCGGGTAAAAAATACGAACCCAACTAAAACTCCGGGTAAAATTACGAACCCAACTAAAACTCCGGGGAAAAAATACGAACCCAACTAAAAAGTCCGGATAAAAAATACGAACCTAACTTAAGACTCCGGGTAAAATTACGAACCCAACTAAAACTCCGGGTAAAATTACGAACCCAACTAAAACTCCGGGTAAAATTACGAACCCAAGTAAAACTCCGGGTAAAATTACGAACCCAAGTAAAACTCCGGGTAAAATTACGAACACAACTAAAACTCCGGGTAAAATTACGAACCCAACTAAAACTCCGGGTAAAATTACGAACCCAACTAAAACTCCGGGTAAAATTACGAACCCAACTAAAAGTCCGGGTAAAAAATACGAACCCAACTAAAAAGTCCGGGTAAAATTACGAACCCAACTAAAACTCCGGGTAAAATTATGAACCCAACTAAAAGTCCGGGTAAAAAATTCGAACCCAACTAAAAAGTCCGGGTAAAATTACGAACCCAACTAAAACTCCGGGTAAAATTACGAACCCAACTAAAAAGTCCGGGTAAAATTACGAACCCAACTAAAAAGTCCGGGTAAAATTACGAACCCAACTAAAAAGTCCTGGTAAAATTACTAACCCAACTAAAACTCCGGGTAAAATTACGAACCCAACTAAAAGTCCGGGTAAAAAATACGAACCCAACTAAAAAGTCCGGGTAAAATTACGAACCCAACTAAAACTCCGGGTAAAATTACGAACCCAACTAAAACTCCGGGTAAAATTACGAACCCAAGTAAAACTCCGGGTAAAATTACGAACCCAAGTAAAACTCCGGGTAAAATTACGAACCCAACTAAAACTCCGGGTAAAATTACGAACCCAACTAAAACTCCGGGTAAAATTACGAACCCAACTAAAAGTCCGGGTAAAAAATACGAACCCAACTAAAAAGTTCGGGTAAAATTACGAACCCAAGTAAAACTCCGGGTAAAATTACGAACCCAACTAAAACTCCGGGTAAAATTACGAACCCAACTAAAAAGTCCGGGTAAAATTACGAACCCAAATAAAAAGTCCGGGTAAAATTACGAACCCAACTAAAACTCCGGGTAAAATTACCAACTCAACTAAAACTCCGGGTAAAATTACGAACCCAACTAAAACTCCGGGTAAAATTACGAACCCAACTAAAAGTCCGGGTAAAAAATACGAACCCAACTAAAACTCCGGGTAAAATTACGAACCCAACTAAAACTCCGGGTAAAATTACGAACCCAACTAAAACTCCGGGTAAAATTACGAACCCAACTAAAAAGTCCGGGTAAAAAATACGAACCCAACTAAAACTCCGGCTAAGATTACGAACCCAACTAAAACTCCGGGTAAAAATACGAACCCAACTAAAACTCCGGGTAAAAATACGAACCCAACTAAAACTCCGGGTAAAAATACTAACCCAACTAAAAAGTCCGGGTAAAAAATACGAACCCAACTAAAACTCCGGGTAAAATTACGAACCCAACTAAAACTCCGGGGAAAAAATACAAACCCAACTAAAAAGTCCGGATAAAAAATACGAACCTAACTTAAGACTCCGGGTAAAATTACGAACCCAACTAAAACTCCGGGTAAAATTACGAACCCAACTAAAACTCCGGGTAAAAAATACGAACCCAACTAAAACTCCGGGCAAATATACTAACCCAACTAAAAAGTCCGGGTAAAAAATACGAACCCAACTAAAACTCCGGGTAAAAATACGAACCCAACTAAAACTCCGGGTAAAAATACTAATCCAACTAAAAAGTCCGGGTTAAAAATACGAACCCAACTAAAACTCCGGGTAAAATTACGAACCCAACTAAAACTCCGGGTAAAAATACGAACCCTACTAAAACTCCGGGTAAAAATACTAACCCAACTAAAAATTGCGGGTAAAAAATGCGAACCCAACTAAAACTCCGGGTAAAATTACGAACCCAACTAAAACTCCGGGTAAAATTACGAACCCAACTAAAACTCCGGGTAAAATTACGAACCCAACTAAAAGTCCGGGTAAAAAATACGAACCCAACTAAAAAGTCCGGGTAAAATTACGAACCCAACTAAAACTCCGGGTAAAATTACGAACCCAACTAAAACTCCGGGTAAAATTACGAACCCAAGTAAAACTCCGGGTAAAATTACGAACCCAAGTAAAACTCCGGGTAAAATTACGAACACAACTAAAACTCCGGGTAAAATTACGAACCCAACTAAAACTCCGGGTAAAATTACGAACCCAACTAAAAGTCCGGGTAAAAAATACGAACCCAACTAAAAAGTCCGGGTAAAATTACGAACCCAACTAAAACTCCGGGTAAAATTATGAACCCAACTAAAAGTCCGGGTAAAAAATTCGAACCCAACTAAAAAGTCCGGGTAAAATTACGAACCCAACTAAAACTCCAACCCAACTAAAAAGTCCGGGTAAAATTACGAACCCAACTAAAAAGTCCGGGTAAAATTACGAACTCAACTAAAAAGTCCTGGTAAAATTACGAACCCAACTAAAACTCCGGGTAAAATTACGAACCCAACTAAAAGTCCGGGTAAAAAATACGAACCCAACTAAAAAGTCCGGGTAAAATTACGAACCCAACTAAAACTCCGGGTAAACTTACGAACCCAACTAAAACTCCGGGTAAAATTACGAACCCAAGTAAAACTCCGGGTAAAATTACGAACCCAAGTAAAACTCCGGGTAAAATTACGAACCCAACTAAAACTCCGGGTAAAATTACGAACCCAACTAAAACTCCGGGTAAAATTACGAACCCAACAAAAAGTCCGGGTAAAAAATACGAACCCTACTAAAAAGTTCGGGTAAAATTACGAACCCAAGTAAAACTCCGGGTAAAATTACGAACCCAACTAAAACTCCGGGTAAAATTACGAACCCAACTAAAAAGTCCGGGTAAAATTACGAACCCAACTAAAACTCCGGGTAAAATTACCAACTCAACTAAAACTCCGGGTAAAATTACGAACCCAACTAAAACTCCGGGTAAAATTACGAACCCAACTAAAAGTCCGGGTAAAAAATACGAACCCAACTAAAACTCCGGGTAAAATTACGAACCCAACTAAAACTCCGGGTAAAATTACGAGCCCAACTAAAACTCCGGGTAAAATTACGAACCCAACTAAAAAGTCCGGGTAAAAAATACGAACCCAACTAAAACTCCGGCTAAAATTACGAACCCAACTAAAACTCCGGGTAAAAATACGAACCCAACTAAAACTCCGGGTAAAAATACGAACCCAACTAAAACTCCGGGTAAAAATACTAACCCAACTAAAAAGTCCGGGTAAAAAATACGAACCCAACTAAAACTCCGGGTAAAATTACGAACCCAACTAAAACTCCGGGTAAAAAATACGAACCCAACTAAAAAGTCCGGATAAAAAATACGAACCTAACTTAAGACTCCGGGTAAAATTACGAACCCAACTAAAACTCCGGGTAAAATTACGAACCCAACTAAAACTCCGGGTAAAAAATACGAACCCAACTAAAACTCCGGGCAAAAATACTAACCCAACAAAAAGTCCGGGTAAAAAATACGAACCCAACTAAAACTCCGGATAAAATTACGAACCCAACTAAAACTCCGGGTAAAAATACGAACCCAACTAAAACTCCGGGTAAAAATACTAACCCAACTAAAAAGTCCGGTTTAAAAATACGAACCCAACTAAAACTCCGGGTAAAATTACGAACCCAACTAAAACTCCGGGTAAAAATACGAACTCTACTAAAACTCCGGGTAAAAATACTAACCCAACTAAAAATTCCGGGTAAAAAATGCGAACCCAACTAAAACTCCGGATAAAATTACGAACCCAACTAAAACTCCGGGTAAAAATACGAACCCAACTAAAACTCCGGGTAAAAATACTAACCCAACTAAAAAGTCCGGGTTAAAAATACGAACCCAACTAAAACTCCGGGTAAAATTACGAACCCAACTAAAACTCCGGGTAAAAATACGAACCTAACTAAAAAGTCCGGATAAAAAATACGAACCTAACTTAAGACTCCGGGTAAAATTACGAACCCAACTAAAACTCCGGGTAAAATTACGAACCCAACTAAAACACCGGGTAAAAAATACGAACCCAACTAAAACTCCGGCTAAGATTACGAACCCAACTAAAACTCCGGGTAAAAATACGAACCCAACTAAAACTCCGGGTAAAAATACGAACCCAACTAAAACTCCGGGTAAAAATACTAACCCAACTAAAAAGTCCGGGTAAAAAATACGAACCCAACTAAAACTCCGGGTAAAATTACGAACCCAACTAAAACTCCGGGGAAAAAATACGAACCCAACTAAAAAGTCCGGATAAAAAATACGAACCTAACTTAAGACTCCGGGTAAAATTACGAACCCAACTAAAACTCCGGGTAAAATTACGAACCCAACTAAAACTCCGGGTAAAAAATACGAACCCAACTAAAACTCCGGGCAAATATACTAACCCAACTAAAAAGTCCGGGTAAAAAATACGAACCCAACTAAAACTCCGGGTAAAAATACGAACCCAACTAAAACTCCGGGTAAAAATACTAATCCAACTAAAAAGTCCGGGTTAAAAATACGAACCCAACTAAAACTCCGGGTAAAATTACGAACCCAACTAAAACTCCGGGTAAAAATACGAACCCTACTAAAACTCCGGGTAAAAATACTAACCCAACTAAAAATTCCGGGTAAAAAATGCGAACCCAACTAAAACTCCGGGTAAAATTACGAACCCAACTAAAACTCCGGGTAAAATTACGAACCCAACTAAAACTCCGGGTAAAATTACGAACCCAACTAAAAGTCCGGGTAAAAAATACGAACCCAACTAAAAAGTCCGGGTAAAATTACGAACCCAACTAAAACTCCGGGTAAAATTACGAACCCAACTAAAACTCCGGGTAAAATTACGAACCCAAGTAAAACTCCGGGTAAAATTACGAACCCAAGTAAAACTCCGGGTAAAATTACGAACACAACTAAAACTCCGGGTAAAATTACGAACCCAACTAAAACTCCGGGTAAAATTACGAACCCAACTAAAAGTCCGGGTAAAAAATACGAACCCAACTAAAAAGTCCGGGTAAAATTACGAACCCAACTAAAACTCCGGGTAAAATTATGAACCCAACTAAAAGTCCGGGTAAAAAATTCGAACCCAACTAAAAAGTCCGGGTAAAATTACGAACCCAACTAAAACTCCGGGTAAAATTACGAACCCAACTAAAAAGTCCGGGTAAAATTACGAACCCAACTAAAAAGTCCGGGTAAAATTACGAACTCAACTAAAAAGTCCTGGTAAAATTACGAACCCAACTAAAACTCCGGGTAAAATTACGAACCCAACTAAAAGTCCGGGTAAAAAATACGAACCCAACTAAAAAGTCCGGGTAAAATTACGAACCCAACTAAAACTCCGGGTAAACTTACGAACCCAACTAAAACTCCGGGTAAAATTACGAACCCAAGTAAAACTCCGGGTAAAATTACGAACCCAAGTAAAACTCCGGGTAAAATTACGAACCCAACTAAAACTCCGGGTAAAATTACGAACCCAACTAAAACTCCGGGTAAAATTACGAACCCAACTAAAAGTCCGGGTAAAAAATACGAACCCTACTAAAAAGTTCGGGTAAAATTACGAACCCAAGTAAAACTCCGGGTAAAATTACGAACCCAACTAAAACTCCGGGTAAAATTACGAACCCAACTAAAAAGTCCGGGTAAAATTACGAACCCAAATAAAAAGTCCGGGTAAAATTACAAACCCAACTAAAACTCCGGGTAAAATTACCAACTCAACTAAAACTCCGGGTAAAATTACGAACCCAACTAAAACTCCGGGTAAAATTACGAACCCAACTAAAAGTCCGGGTAAAAAATACGAACCCAACTAAAACTCCGGGTAAAATTACGAACCCAACTAAAACTCCGGGTAAAATTACGAGCCCAACTAAAACTCCGGGTAAAATTACGAACCCAACTAAAAAGTCCGGGTAAAAAATACGAACCCAACTAAAACTCCGGCTAAAATTACGAACCCAACTAAAACTCCGGGTAAAAATACGAACCCAACTAAAACTCCGGGTAAAAATACGAACCCAACTAAAACTCCGGGTAAAAATACTAACCCAACTAAAAAGTCCGGGTAAAAAATACGAACCCAACTAAAACTCCGGGTAAAATTACGAACCCAACTAAAACTCCGGGTAAAAAATACGAACCCAACTAAAAAGTCCGGATAAAAAATACGAACCTAACTTAAGACTCCGGGTAAAATTACGAACCCAACTAAAACTCCGGGTAAAATTACGAACCCAACTAAAACTCCGGGTAAAAAATACGAACCCAACTAAAACTCCGGGCAAAAATACTAACCCAACAAAAAGTCCGGGTAAAAAATACGAACCCAACTAAAACTCCGGATAAAATTACGAACCCAACTAAAACTCCGGGTAAAAATACGAACCCAACTAAAACTCCGGGTAAAAATACTAACCCAACTAAAAAGTCCGGTTTAAAAATACGAACCCAACTAAAACTCCGGGTAAAATTACGAACCCAACTAAAACTCCGGGTAAAAATACGAACCCTACTAAAACTCCGGGTAAAAATACTAACCCAACTAAAAATTCCGGGTAAAAAATGCGAACCCAACTAAAACTCCGGATAAAATTACGAACCCAACTAAAACTCCGGGTAAAAATACGAACCCAACTAAAACTCCGGGTAAAAATACTAACCCAACTAAAAAGTCCGGGTTAAAAATACGAACCCAACTAAAACTCCGGGTAAAATTACGAACCCAACTAAAACTCCGGGTAAAAATACGAACCTAACTAAAAAGTCCGGATAAAAAATACGAACCTAACTTAAGACTCCGGGTAAAATTACGAACCCAACTAAAACTCCGGGTAAAATTACGAACCCAACTAAAACACCGGGTAAAAAATACGAACCCAACTAAAACTCCGGGCAAAAATACTAACCCAACTAAAAAGTCCGGGTAAAAAATACGAACCCAACTAAAACTCCGGATAAAATTACGAACCCAACTAAAACTCCGGGTAAAAATACGAACCCAACTAAAACTCCGGGTAAAAATACTAACCCAACTAAAAAGTCCGGGTTAAAAATACGAACCCAACTAAAACTCCGGGTAAAATTACGAACCCAACTAAAACTCCGGGTAAAAATACGAACCCAACTAAAACTCCGGGTAAAAATACTAACCCAACTAAAAAGTCCGGGTTAAAAATACGAACCCAACTAAAAGTCCGGGGTAAAAAATACGAACCCAACTAAAAAGTCCGGGTAAAATTACGAAACCCAACTAAAACTCCGAGTAAAATTGACGAACCCAACTAAAAAGTCCGGGTAAAATTACGAACCCAAAATAAAAAGTCCGGGTAAAATTACGAACCCAACTAAAACTCCGGGTAAAATTACCAACTCAACTAAAACTCCGGGTAAAATTACGAACCCAACTAAAACTCCGGGTAAAATTACGAACCCAACTAAAAGTCCGGGTAAAAAATACGAACCCAACTAAAAAGTCCGGGTAAAACTACGAACCCAACTAAAACTCCGGGGTAAAATTACGAACCCAACTAAAACTCCGGGTAAAATTACGAACCCAACTAAAACTCCGGGTAAAATTACGAACCCAACTAAAAAAGTCCGGGTAAAAAATACGAACCCAACTAAAACTCCGGCTAAAATTACGAACCCAACTAAAACTCCGGGTAGAAATACGAACCCCAACTAAAACTCCGGGTAAAAATACGAACCCAACTAAAACTCCGGTAAAAATACTAACCCAACTAAAAAGTCCGGGTAAAAAATACGGACCCCAACTAAAACTACGGGTAAAATTGCGAACCCAACTAAAACTCCGGGTAAAAAATACGAACCCAACTAAAAAGTCCGGATAAAAAAATACGAACCTAACTTAAGACTCCGGGTAAAAATTACGAACCCAACTAAAACTCCGGGTAAAATTACGAACCCAACTAAAACACCGGGTAAAAAATACGAACCCAACTAAAACTCCGGGCAAAAATACTAACCCAACTAAAAAGTCCGGGTAAAAAATACGAACCCAACTAAAACTCCGGATAAAATTACGAACCCAACTAAAACTCCGGGTAAAAATACGAACCCAACTAAAACTCCGGGTAAAAATACTAACCCAACTAAAAAGTCCGGGTTAAAAATACGAACCCAACTAAAACTCCGGGTAAAATTACGAACCCAACTAAAACTCCGGGTAAAAATACGAACCCTACTAAAACTCCGGGTAAAAATACGAACCCAACTAAAAATTCCGGGTAAAAAATGCGAACCCAACTAAAACTCCGGGTAAAATTACGAACCCAACTAAAACTCCGGGTAAAATTACGAACCCAACTAAAACTCCGGGTAAAATTACGAACCCAACTAAAAGTCCGGGTAAAAAATACGATCCCAACTAAAAAGTCCCGGTAAAATTACGAACCCAACTAAAACTCCGGGTAAAATTACGAACCCAACTAAAACTCCGGGTAAAATTACGAACCCAACTAAAAAGTCCGGGTAAAATTACGAACCCAACTAAAAAGTCCGGGTAAAATTACGAACTCAACTAAAAAGTCCTGGTAAAATTACGAACCCAACTAAAACTCCGGGTAAAATTACGAACCCAACTAAAAGTCCGGGTAAAAAATACGAACCCAACTAAAAAGTCCGGGTAAAATTACGAACCCAACTAAAACTCCGGGTAAACTTACGAACCCAACTAAAACTCCGGGTAAAATTACGAACCCAAGTAAAACTCCGGGTAAAATTACGAACCCAAGTAAAACTCCGGGTAAAATTACGAACCCAACTAAAACTCCGGGTAAAATTACGAACCCAACTAAAACTCCGGGTAAAATTACGAACCCAACTAAAAGTCCGGGTAAAAAATACGAACCCTACTAAAAAGTTCGGGTAAAATTACGAACCCAAGTAAAACTCCGGGTAAAATTACGAACCCAACTAAAACTCCGGGTAAAATTACGAACCCAACTAAAAAGTCCGGGTAAAATTACGAACCCAAATAAAAAGTCCGGGTAAAATTACAAACCCAACTAAAACTCCGGGTAAAATTACCAACTCAACTAAAACTCCGGGTAAAATTACGAACCCAACTAAAACTCCGGGTAAAATTACGAACCCAACTAAAAGTCCGGGTAAAAAATACGAACCCAACTAAAACTCCGGGTAAAATTACGAACCCAACTAAAACTCCGGGTAAAATTACGAGCCCAACTAAAACTCCGGGTAAAATTACGAACCCAACTAAAAAGTCCGGGTAAAAAATACGAACCCAACTAAAACTCCGGCTAAAATTACGAACCCAACTAAAACTCCGGGTAAAAATACGAACCCAACTAAAACTCCGGGTAAAAATACGAACCCAACTAAAACTCCGGGTAAAAATACTAACCCAACTAAAAAGTCCGGGTAAAAAATACGAACCCAACTAAAACTCCGGGTAAAATTACGAACCCAACTAAAACTCCGGGTAAAAAATACGAACCCAACTAAAAAGTCCGGATAAAAAATACGAACCTAACTTAAGACTCCGGGTAAAATTACGAACCCAACTAAAACTCCGGGTAAAATTACGAACCCAACTAAAACTCCGGGTAAAAAATACGAACCCAACTAAAACTCCGGGCAAAAATACTAACCCAACAAAAAGTCCGGGTAAAAAATACGAACCCAACTAAAACTCCGGATAAAATTACGAACCCAACTAAAACTCCGGGTAAAAATACGAACCCAACTAAAACTCCGGGTAAAAATACTAACCCAACTAAAAAGTCCGGTTTAAAAATACGAACCCAACTAAAACTCCGGGTAAAATTACGAACCCAACTAAAACTCCGGGTAAAAATACGAACCCTACTAAAACTCCGGGTAAAAATACTAACCCAACTAAAAATTCCGGGTAAAAAATGCGAACCCAACTAAAACTCCGGATAAAATTACGAACCCAACTAAAACTCCGGGTAAAAATACGAACCCAACTAAAACTCCGGGTAAAAATACTAACCCAACTAAAAAGTCCGGGTTAAAAATACGAACCCAACTAAAACTCCGGGTAAAATTACGAACCCAACTAAAACTCCGGGTAAAAATACGAACCTAACTAAAAAGTCCGGATAAAAAATACGAACCTAACTTAAGACTCCGGGTAAAATTACGAACCCAACTAAAACTCCGGGTAAAATTACGAACCCAACTAAAACACCGGGTAAAAAATACGAACCCAACTAAAACTCCGGGCAAAAATACTAACCCAACTAAAAAGTCCGGGTAAAAAATACGAACCCAACTAAAACTCCGGATAAAATTACGAACCCAACTAAAACTCCGGGTAAAAATACGAACCCAACTAAAACTCCGGGTAAAAATACTAACCCAACTAAAAAGTCCGGGTTAAAAATACGAACCCAACTAAAACTCCGGGTAAAATTACGAACCCAACTAAAACTCCGGGTAAAAATACGAACCCAACTAAAACTCCGGGTAAAAATACTAACCCAACTAAAAAGTCCGGGTTAAAAATACGAACCCAACTAAAAGTCCGGGTAAAAAATACGAACCCAACTAAAAAGTCCGGGTAAAATTACGAACCCAACTAAAACTCCGAGTAAAATTACGAACCCAACTAAAAAGTCCGGGTAAAATTACGAACCCAAATAAAAAGTCCGGGTAAAATTACGAACCCAACTAAAACTCCGGGTAAAATTACCAACTCAACTAAAACTCCGGGTAAAATTACGAACCCAACTAAAACTCCGGGTAAAATTACGAACCCAACTAAAAGTCCGGGTAAAAAATACGAACCCAACTAAAAAGTCCGGGTAAAACTACGAACCCAACTAAAACTCCGGGTAAAATTACGAACCCAACTAAAACTCCGGGTAAAATTACGAACCCAACTAAAACTCCGGGTAAAATTACGAACCCAACTAAAAAGTCCGGGTAAAAAATACGAACCCAACTAAAACTCCGGCTAAAATTACGAACCCAACTAAAACTCCGGGTAGAAATACGAACCCAACTAAAACTCCGGGTAAAAATACGAACCCAACTAAAACTCCGGGTAAAAATACTAACCCAACTAAAAAGTCCGGGTAAAAAATACGGACCCAACTAAAACTACGGGTAAAATTGCGAACCCAACTAAAACTCCGGGTAAAAAATACGAACCCAACTAAAAAGTCCGGATAAAAAATACGAACCTAACTTAAGACTCCGGGTAAAATTACGAACCCAACTAAAACTCCGGGTAAAATTACGAACCCAACTAAAACACCGGGTAAAAAATACGAACCCAACTAAAACTCCGGGCAAAAATACTAACCCAACTAAAAAGTCCGGGTAAAAAATACGAACCCAACTAAAACTCCGGATAAAATTACGAACCCAACTAAAACTCCGGGTAAAAATACGAACCCAACTAAAACTCCGGGTAAAAATACTAACCCAACTAAAAAGTCCGGGTTAAAAATACGAACCCAACTAAAACTCCGGGTAAAATTACGAACCCAACTAAAACTCCGGGTAAAAATACGAACCCTACTAAAACTCCGGGTAAAAATACGAACCCAACTAAAAATTCCGGGTAAAAAATGCGAACCCAACTAAAACTCCGGGTAAAATTACGAACCCAACTAAAACTCCGGGTAAAATTACGAACCCAACTAAAACTCCGGGTAAAATTACGAACCCAACTAAAAGTCCGGGTAAAAAATACGATCCCAACTAAAAAGTCCCGGTAAAATTACGAACCCAACTAAAACTCCGGGTAAAATTACGAACCCAACTAAAACTCCGGGTAAAATTACGAACCCAAGTAAAACTCCGGGTAAAATTACGAACCCAAGTAAAACTCCGGGTAAAATTACGAACCCAACTAAAACTCCGGGTAAAATTACGAACCCAACTCAAACTCCGGGTAAAATTACGAACCCAACTAAAAGTCCGGGTAAAAATACGAACCCAACTAAAAAGTCCGGGTAACTCAAGACTCCGGGTAAAATTACGAACCCAACTAAAACTCCGGGTAAAATTACGAACCCAACTAAAACTCCGGGTAAAATTACGAACCCAACTAAAAGTCCGGGTAAAAAATACGAACCCAACTAAAAAGTCCGGGTAAAATTACGAACCCAACTAAAACTCCGGGTAAAATTATGAACCCAACTAAAAGTCCGGGTAAAAAATTCGAACCCAACTAAAAAGTCCGGGTAAAATTACGAACCCAACTAAAACTCCGGGTAAAATTACGAACCCAACTAAAAAGTCCGGGTAAAATTACGAACCCAACTAAAAAGTCCGGGTAAAATTACGAACCCAACTAAAAAGTCCTGGTAAAATTACGAACCCAACTAAATCTCCGGGTAAAATTACGAACCCAACTAAAAGTCCGGGTAAAAAATACGAACCCAACTAAAAAGTCCGGGTAAAATTACGAACCCAACTAAAACTCCGGGTAAAATTACCACCCAACTAAAACTCCGGGTAAAATTACGAACCCAAGTAAAACTCCGGGTAAAATTACGAACCCAAGTAAAACTCCGGGTAAAATTACGAACCCAACTAAAACTCCGGGTAAAATTACGAACCTAACTAAAACTCCGGGTAAAATTACGAACCCAACTAAAAGTCCGGGTAAAAAATACGAACCCAACTAAAAAGTCCGGGTAAAATTACGAACCCAAATAAAAAGTCCGGGTAAAATTACGAACCCAACTAAAACTCCGGGTAAAATTACCAACTCAACTAAAACTCCGGGTAAAATTACGAACCCAACTAAAACTCCGGGTAAAATTACGAACCCAACTAAAAGTCCGGGTAAAAAATACGAACCCAACTAAAAAGTCCGGGTAAAATTACGAACCCAACTAAAACTCCGGGTAAAATTACGAACCCAACTAAAACTCCGGGTAAAATTACGAACCCAACTAAAACTCCGGGTAAAATTACGAACCCAACTAAAAAGTCCGGGTAAAAAATACGAACCCAACTAAAACTCCGGCTAAAATTACGAACCCAACTAAAACTCCGGGTAAAAATACGAACCCAACTAAAACTCCGGGTAAAAATACGAACCCAACTAAAACTCCGGGTAAAAATACTAACCCAACTAAAAAGTCCGGGTAAAAAATACGAACCCAACTAAAACTCCGGGTAAAATTACGAACCCAACTAAAACTCCGGGTAAAAAATACGAACCCAACTAAAAAGTCCGGATAAAAAATACGAACCTAACTTAAGACTCCGGGTAAAATTACGAACCCAACTATAACTCCGGGTAAAATTACGAACCCAACTAAAACTCCGGGTAAAAAATACGAACCCAACTAAAACTCCGGGCAAAAATACTAACCCAACTAAAAAGTCCGGGTAAAAAATACGAACCCAACTAAAACTCCGGATAAAATTACGAACCCAACTAAAACTCCGGGTAAAAATACGAACCCAACTAAAACTCCGGGTAAAAATTCTAACCCAACTAAAAAATCCGGTTTAAAAATACGAACCCAACTAAAACTCCGGGTAAAATTACGAACCCAACTAAAACTCCGGGTAAAAATACGAACCCTACTAAAACTCCGGGTAAAAATACTAACCCAACTAAAAATTCCGGGTAAAAAATGCGAACCCAACTAAAACTCCGGGTAAAAAATACGAACCCAACTAAAACTCCGGGTAAAAAATACTAACCCAACTAAATAGTCCGGGTAAAAGATACGAACCCAACTAAAACTCCGGGTAAAAATACGAACCCAACTAAAACTCCGGGTAAAAAATACGAACCCAACTAAAACTCCGGGTAAAAAGTACGAACCCAACTAAAACTCCGGGTAAAAAATGCTAACCCAACTAAAATGTCCGGGTAAAAAATACGAACCCAACTAAATCTCCGGGTAAAATTACGAACCCAACTAAAACTCCGGGTAAAAATACGAACCCAACTAAAACTCCGGGTAAAAATACTAACCCCAACTAAAAAGTCCGGGTAAAAAATACGAACCCAACTAAAACTCCGGGTAAAATTACGAACCCAACTAAAACTCCGGGTAAAATTACGAACCCAACTAAAACTCCGGGTAAAATTACGAACCCAACTAAAAGTCCGGGTAAAAAATACGAACCCAACTAAAAAGTCCGGGTAAAATTACGAACCCAAGTAAAACTCCGGGTAAAATTACGAACCCAACTAAAACTCCGGGTAAAATTACGAACCCAACTAAAAAGTCCGGGTAAAATTACGAACCCAAATAAAAAGTCCGGGTAAAATTACGAACCCAACTAAAACTCCGGGTAAAATTACGAACTCAACTAAAACTCCGGGTAAAATTACGAACCCAACTAAAACTCCGGGTAAAATTACGAACCCAACTAAAAGTCCGGGTAAAAAATACGAACCCAACTAAGAAGTCCGGGTAAAATTACGAACCCAACTAAAACTCCGGGTAAAATTACGAACCCAACTAATACTCCGGGTAAAATTACGAACCCAACTAAAACTCCGGGTAAAATTACGAACCCAACTAAAACTCCGGGTAAAATTACGAACCCAACTAAAAAGTCCGGGTAAAATTACGAACCCAACTAAAACTCCGGGTAAAAAATACGAACCAAACAAAAAAGTCCGGGTAACATTTAGAACCCAACTAAAACTCCGGGTAAAAAAATACGAACCCAACTAAAACTCCGGGCAAAATACTAACCCAACTAAAAATTCCGGGTAAAAAATACGAACCCAACTAAAACTCCGGATAAAATTACGAACCCAACTAAAACTCCGGGTAAAAATACGAACCCAACTAAAACTCCGGGTAAAAATACGAACCCAACTAAAACTCCGGGTAAAAAATACGAACCCAACTAAAACTCCGGGTGAAAAATACGAACCCAACTAAAAAGTCCGGTAAAAAATATGAACCCAACTAAAACTCCGGGTAAAATTACCAACACAACTAAAACTCCGGGTAAAAATACGAACCCAACTAAAACTCCTTGTAGCAGGCATGAACTGGGAGTTACTACGACAACATAGGGAAGTTATCCACCAGGCTCTCCAGTATAATATATTACGTCAGTGTCAATAGTCAACTCTGTACTGTTTGAGACGTTCAATACAACTTCAAACCGTTTACTCGTTTCATTCCACGTTTACTCACAAAACCCCAGCTACAATTGGCGCCCAACGTGGGGCCGTGGAGTGAGAGTGGTTCTTTGGTTTCGAGAACTGTGTTTGATTGATAATTGGTTCTGGTAATTTGGTCGGGAAGTTTTACTCGTTTTCGTTCGACGTTGCCGTTATAGAGTTTTTTTAACACCGTTGTTGGTGTTTTCTTTATCAACGACGTCGTATAACTTAAGGAGTCGAGGAGTTTTGGAAACTCCAACAAACAACCCCGATCGAAGCTCTTTTCCTGTTTCAACGATGACAACGGAATCAGATACTCCTTCCATTTCAGTCGTGTCTCCATCGTCTTCAACGTCTGTTACGATGACAGGTGATCAGTTTAAACAGTTTTTGGATCGGTTTTCTGGCTTTCAAGTCCAGAAAAGTGGAAATTTTATGAAATGTACTGCTCGATTTGAGGGTGCAGCGGATTCTAGCGTGGAAGCTTTTATCGACGCCATTGAGATCTTCAAGGAAAGTAGTAACATTTCAAACCAAAACGCTCTTCGAGGTTTGCCTCTTCTTTTAACTGGGCATGCGGCAAAATACTGGCAGGGAATCAAAACTAGTACAACAAATTGGACGGATGCAATTAATGCGTTGCGTGGCTATTATTCTAAGATACTTCCACCATACCGTATATTTAGAGAATTATTTGCACGTGAGCAAGGTGAAGAAGAGTCCACAGAAAATTTTATTTGCAATTCGAGAGCGTTGCTAGCGCAAGTTCCATATGCCTTGTCAGAGACACTTCAACTTGACATGGTATATGGACTTCTAACACGGAAAATTAGAAAACGTGTTAGCCGCGAAGCTATTAAAAACTTTTCGCAGTTAGTAGAGTTAGCAAGAAATGCTGAACAAACTCTTCTATGTAAAGATAGTCCAATGAACAGTTTTAATGCTAAAAATACCAAGAAATGTTCATATTGTAAAATATATGGTCATTTAGTGGACAATTGCAGAAGACTCCAAAAAGTGGAACGCAAGGAACCATTGAAAGTTGCTCCTATGGAATCCAAGAGAACCGAGGTCACTTGCTATGGTTGTGGAGCAGAAGGTGTAATCCGTTCTAAGTGTGGAAAGTGTAGTCCTAAGGCAACAGCAAGCAGAAGCTCCGTCGCCTCTGTGGAAATGTCGCAGTTTTTATCACTGGAGGACCTTACCACTCCAAGGGAAAGGCCTGTAGTAGAAGTAAACATTCTTGGATTGAAAGAAACTGCTTGTCTAGATACAGGGGCTGTAAGGAGTATTATGTGAAAAAGCCTTTATGAAAGAGTGAGTAGTAAAGTCGAATTCTCCAAAGAAAGAATTGCGATTAAGTTGGCAGATGGAAGAATTAGTGAAGATAATATTCTTAGTTGCATGTTAGATGTGACTTTGGGAAATAAGGTCATATCCACAAAATTCTTGGTTTTAACAGCCAGTCGAGATAATTCAACTTTGCTAGGAATTGACTTCATTACTCGAGCCAAACTTGTGTTAAATTTCAGTACCAATGAGTGGTCTTTCTCAGAGAGTGAGAAGAAGGTATACAAGTTCGTGAGCATTGAAGAGAAACCCCAAACTATAACTGAGGTGAGTTCAGTAGGACTTAGGTTTGATGAAGGACCTGATTTGTCTAAAGACCAACGTGAAAAGTTAAATGAATTCATTTGCAACTCATCTTTGTTTAGTATAGGGGGAGGTTTCACCAGTTATGCGGAACATTGTATTGTCACACACAAGAACCAGCCTCCTATTTCAGTTCCTCCATACCGGATGCCAGCTCAAAAGAAGGAGATATTAAAGAAGGAGGTAGAAAAATTGTTAACTGAAGGTATCATAGAGGAATGTGATGGTCCATGGACTTCTCCAGTGGTTCTAGTTCCTAAGAAGGATGGGAAGGTTCGTTTATGTGTCGACTATCGTCGTTTGAATTCTGTTACAGTCAGTGACAAGTACCCCATGCCTCGGATTGATGACTTGTTACACGAGGCTAAGAACACAAAGTTTATGACAACCTTAGATATGCGCGCTGGTTACCACCAAGTACAAGTTCGGAAATGTGATAGGGATAAAACAGCTTTTACTACTCCGTTTGGTATTTACCGGTATATCGGTATGAGTTTTGGTTTGAAGAATGCTCCTGCTACTTTCCAGCGACTAATGGACTCTTTTCGTTCTGGTTTACCGCATATTACTATCCTAGCTTACTTGGATGATATTATTATTTTATCGGAGACATTTGAACAACATCTATCCGACTTACATGATGTTTTTAAAAGACTTCAACTATTTAATTTCAGGTTGAATCGCGAGAAATGTGTTTTTGTATGTGCCACGGTCAAGTATTTAGGACATTTAATCACTCCGAATGGCATTTCCGTGAATCCTGAAAAGGTGAGAGCCATCACGGACATGCCTGAGCCAAGAAATTTGAAGCATCTTCAATCGTTTGTTCAGACATGTGCTTGGTATCGAAGGTTTATCTCTGGATTTGCTGACATCGCTAAGCCATTGACAAACTTGATGAAGAAGAAAGCTACATGGTCATGGGGTTCTTCACAAAAAAAAGCTTTCAACCATTTGAAGTCCTTGCTGACCTCAGCACCCATCTTACGACAAGCGGATGAATCTAAAGCATTTATACTTAACACGGATGCTAGCGACTACGCGATTGGTGCTGTATTACTTCAAGGTGAAGAAAATGATGAGAGGCCTGTTGAATATGCTAGTCGTCTTTTAACATCTGCGGAACGTAACTACTCCACTACAGAACGTGAAGCTCTTGCCGTGGTATGGGCAGTGAATCGTTTCCGAGGCTATATAGAGTGTTCGGAAATTCATGTGAAGACGGATCATCAACCTTTACGATGGCTGATGGGATTGAAATCGCCTAGTGGTCGTTTAGCCAGATGGGCGCTTCAACTACAATCCTACAATTTGAAGATATCTTATGTTCCTGGAAAGATAAACAAGGTTGCAGACACTCTGTCAAGGCCAAGTTGTTCAGAAGAAGATTCTCCTATGTGTAGTGTTTGCACGATAACAGTAGATTTGAAAGGTTATTCTGTAGAAAAACTGCGTATTGACCAGATGGCTGATCCTGAACTGTCCAAAATTATTAAAACTTTTGAAACTGTTCCTTCGAATGAGGACTTTATTCATTGGACTGCTAAAGGTTATCTTATGAATAATGGTGTTCTATACCGCTACGCTCCAGAATCGGATCAGGAGGAAGCGCAGTATGTGGTACCATCACAGTGTCGAGCCGACATTCTAAGGGAGTACCATGACGATGCGACTGCAGGGCACTACGGATCAGAAAAAACAATGGAACGAATTTCCAAGAGATATTTTTGGCCTGGAATGAGGAACTATATCCAGAAATACGTCAAGGCTTGTGTACTTTGTCAGAAGTATAAGCCAGCAAATTTAAAACCTGCAGGATTACTTCAAACCCCAGCTTACAATCGGAGATTTGAAGTCCTTTCGATTGATTTGTTTGGACCATTGCCGAAGACATCGTCAGGAAACAGATGGATCTTCATAATTGAAGATACTTCCACTAAATGGGTCGAACTGTTTGCTCTGAAAGAAGCGACAGCTGTTGAGTGTGGTAGGATTTTGGTGGAAGAAATTTTTCTTCGCTATGGGTTTCCAAGACGTGTCCTGAGTGACAATGGTGCCCAATTTGTTTCTGCAGTGATGCAACAGACGATGTACATCTTGGATATTAAACACAATCTTAATCCGGTATACCATCCTGAATCAAACCCAGTTGAAAGAAAGAACCGTGATTTAAAACCACAGATAGCTATTTTGGTAAATAATGATCACACGAAGTGGGATGAGAAGCTTCACCTCATCCGTTTCTCCATGAATACAGTGACATGCGCGTCGACTGGACATTCAGCTTCGTACCTTACCTTTGGCAGAGAACTTAGAACGTTAGACGATTTAGCACACGACGCTAGGGAGATATTATCCAGTGATAATTTTGTGCCGCAGGTTACGCCGTATCTGAAGAAATTTGTAACTGGTCTAGCAGACATTAAAGAAAAGGTGGAAAAAGAGCAAACTCGTCGGAAGAAATATGCTGATGTTCATAGAAGGACAGCCCCAGCATATCAACTAGGACAATATGTTTTATTAAGAAGCCATAACTTAAGTAATGCTCCAAAAATTTTTACCAGCAAATTTGCTCCAAAGAGGGATGGACCTTATCGAATTCATAAACAGGACTCCCCGACAACATATCAGCTACAGGATGAACTCGGCAAACTTATTGGAAAATTTCATACATCTGAGTTGACACCATATGTAGGAGATGTTGTTTCGCCAATATTTCCAAGAAGAAGGAGGGGACGCCCACGGATGGTGCTGAACCAGCCTGGCGGAACAGCCGTGGTTCAGAGGGGTAGAATGTAGCAGGCATGAACTGGGAGTTACTACGACAACATAGGGAAGTTATCCACCAGGCTCTCCAGTATAATATATTACGTCAGTGTCAATAGTCAACTCTGTACTGTTTGAGACGTTCAATACAACTTCAAACCGTTTACTCGTTTCATTCCACGTTTACTCACAAAACCCCAGCTACATCCTTGTAAAAAATACGAATCCAACTAAAACTCCGGGTAAAAAATACGAACCCAACTAAAACTCCGGGTAAAATTACGAACCCAACTAAAACTCCGGGTAAAAATACGAACCCTACTAAAACTCCGGGTAAAAATACTAACCCAACTAAAAATTCCGGGTAAAAAATGCGAACCCAACTAAAACTCCGGGTAAAAAATACGAACCTAACTAAAACTCCGGGTAAAAAATACTAACCCAACTAAATAGTCCGGGTAAAAGATACGAACCCAACTAAAACTCCGGGTAAAATTACGAACCCAACTAAAACTCCGGGTAAAAATACGAACCCAACTAAAACTCCGGGTAAAAATACTTACCCAACTAAAAAGTCCGGGTAAAAATACGAACCCAACTAAAACTCCGGGTAAAAAATACGAACCCAACTAAAACTCCTTGTAAAAAATACGAATCCAACTAAAACTCCGGGTAAAAAATACGAACCCAACTAAAACTCCGGGTAAAATTACCAACACAACTAAAACTCCGGGTAAAAATACGAACCCAACTAAAACTCCTTGTAAAAAATACGAATCCAACTAAAACTCCGGGTAAAAAATACGAACCCAACTAAAACTCCGGGTAAAATTACGAACCCAACTAAAAGTCCGGGTAAAAAATACGAACCCAACTAAAAAGTCCGGGTAAAATTACGAACCCAACTAAAACTCCGGGTAAAAAATACGAACCTAACTTAAGACTCCGGGTAAAATTACGAACCCAACTAAAAAGTCCGGGTAAAATTACGAACCCAACTAAAAAGTCCGGGTAAAATTACGAACCCAACTAAAACTCCGGGTAAAATTACGAACTCAACTAAAACTCCGGGTAAAATTACGAACCCAACTAAAACTCCGGGTAAAATTACGAACCCAACTAAAAGTCCGGGTAAAAAATACGAACCCAACTAAAAAGTCCGGGTAAAATTACGAACCCAACTAAAACTCCGGGTAAAATTACGAACCCAACTAAAACTCCGGGTAAAATTACGAACCCAAGTAAAACTCCGGGTAAAATTACGAACCCAAGTACAACTCCGGGTAAAATTACGAACGCAACTAAAACTCCGGGTAAAATTACGAACCCAACTAAAACTCAGGGTAAAATTACGAACCCAACTAAAAGTCCGGGTAAAATTACGAACCCAACTAAAAAGTCCTCGTAAAATTACGAACCCAACTAAAAAGTCCGGGTAAAATTACGAACCCAACTAAAACTCCGGGTAAAATTACGAACCCAACTAAAACTCCGGGTAAAATTACGAACCCAACTAAAAGTCCGGGTAAAAAATACGAACCCAACTAAAAAGTCCGGGTAAAATTACGAACCCAACTAAAACTCCGGGTAAAATTACGAACCCAACTAAAACTCCGGGTAAAAAATACGAACCCAACTAAAAAGTCCGGATAAAAAATACGAACCTAACTTAAGACTCCGGGTAAAATTACGAACCCAACTAAAAAGTCCGGGTAAAATTACGAACCCAACTAAAAAGTCCGGGTAAAATTACGAACCCAACTAAAACTCCGGGTAAAATTACGAACTCAACTAAAACTCCGGGTAAAATTACGAACCCAACTAAAACTCCGGGTAAAATTACCAACCCAACTAAAAGTCCGGGTAAAAAATACGAACCCAACTAAAAAGTCCGGGTAAAATTACGAACCCAACTAAAACTCCGGGTAAAATTACGAACCCAACTAAAACTCCGGGTAAAATTACGAACCCAAGTAAAACTCCGGGTAAAATTACGAACCCAAGTAAAACTCCGGGTAAAATTACGAACCCAACTAAAACTCCGGGTAAAATTACGAACCCAACCAAAACTCCGGGTAAAATTACGAACCCAACTAAAAGTCCGGGTAAAAAATACGAACCCAACTAAAAAGTCCAGGTAAAATTACGAACCCAACTAAAAAGTCCGGGTAAAATTACGAACCCAACTAAAACTCCGGGTAAAATTACGAACCCAACTAAAACTCCGGGTAAAAAATACGAACCCAACTAAAAAGTCCGGATAAACAATACGAACCTAACTTAAGACTCCGGGTAAAATTACGAACCCAACTAAAAAGTCCGGGTAAAATTACGAACCCAACTAAAACTCCGGGTAAAAATACTTACCCAACTAAAAAGTCCGGGTAAAAATACGAACCCAACTAAAACTCCGGGTAAAAAATACGAACCCAACTAAAACTCCTTGTAAAAAATACGAATCCAACTAAAACTCCGGGTAAAAAATACGAACCCAACTAAAACTCCGGGTAAAATTACCAACACAACTAAAACTCCGGGTAAAAATACGAACCCAACTAAAACTCCTTGTAAAAAATACGAATCCAACTAAAACTCCGGGTAAAAAATACGAACCCAACTAAAACTCCGGGTAAAATTACGAACCCAACTAAAAGTCCGGGTAAAAAATACGAACCCAACTAAAAAGTCCGGGTAAAATTACGAACCCAACTAAAACTCCGGGTAAAAAATACGAACCTAACTTAGGACTCCGGGTAAAATTACGAACCCAACTAAAAAGTCCGGGTAAAATTACGAACCCAACTAAAAAGTCCGGGTAAAATTACGAACCCAACTAAAACTCCGGGTAAAATTACGAACTCAACTAAAACTCCAGGTAAAATTACGAACCCAACTAAAACTCCGGGTAAAATTACGAACCCAACTAAAAGTCCGGGTAAAAAATACGAACCCAACTAAAAAGTCCGGGTAAAATTACGAACCCAACTAAAACTCCGGGTAAAATTACGAACCCAACTAAAACTCCGGGTAAAATTACGAACCCAAGTAAAACTCCGGGTAAAATTACGAACCCAAGTACAACTCCGGGTAAAATTACGAACGCAACTAAAACTCCGGGTAAAATTACGAACCCAACTAAAACTCAGGGTAAAATTACGAACCCAACTAAAAGTCCGGGTAAAATTACGAACCCAACTAAAAAGTCCTCGTAAAATTACGAACCCAACTAAAAAGTCCGGGTAAAATTACGAACCCAACTAAAACTCCGGGTAAAATTACGAACCCAACTAAAACTCCGGGTAAAATTACGAACCCAACTAAAAGTCCGGGTAAAAAATACGAACCCAACTAAAAAGTCCGGGTAAAATTACGAACCCAACTAAAACTCCGGGTAAAATTACGAACCCAACTAAAACTCCGGGTAAAAAATACGAACCCAACTAAAAAGTCCGGATAAAAAATACGAACCTAACTTAAGACTCCGGGTAAAATTACGATCCCAACTAAAAAGTCCGGGTAAAATTACGAACCCAACTAAAAAGTCCGGGTAAAATTACGAACCCAACTAAAACTCCGGGTAAAATTACGAACTCAACTAAAACTCCGGGTAAAATTACGAACCCAACTAAAACTCCGGGTAAAATTACGAACCCAACTAAAAGTCCGGGTAAAAAATACGAACCCAACTAAAAAGTCCGGGTAAAATTACGAACCCAACTAAAACTCCGGGTAAAATTACGAACCCAACTAAAACTCCGGGTAAAATTACGAACCCAAGTAAAACTCCGGGTAAAATTACGAACCCAAGTAAAACTCCGGGTAAAATTACGAACCCAACTAAAACTCCGGGTAAAAAATACGAACCCAACTAAAAAGTCCAGGTAAAATTACGAACCCAACTAAAAAGTCCGGGTAAAATTACGAACCCAACTAAAACTCCGGGTAAAATTACGAACCCAACTAAAAAGTCCGGATAAAAAATACGAACCTAACTTAAGACTCCGGGTAAAATTACGAACCCAACTAAAAAGTCCGGGTAAAATTACGAACCCAACTAAAAAGTCCGGGTAAAATTACGAACCCAACTAAAACTCCGGGTAAAATTACGAACTCAACTAAAACTCCGGGTAAAATTACGAACCCAACTAAAACTCCGGGTAAAATTACGAACCCAACTAAAAGTCCGGGTAAAAAATACGAACCCAACTAAAAAGTCCGGGTAAAATTACAAACCCAACTAAAACTCCGGGTAAAATTACGAACCCAACTAAAACTCCGGGTAAAATTATGAACCCAAGTAAAACTCCGGGTAAAATTACGAACCCAAGTACAACTCCGGGTAAAATTACGAACGCAACTAAAACTCCGGGTAAAATTACGAACCCAACTAAAACTCAGGGTAAAATTACGAACCCAACTAAAACTCCGGGTAAAATTACGAACCCAACTAAAAGTCCGGGTAAAAAATACGAACCTAACTTAAGACTCCGGGTAAAAATACGAACCCAACTAAAAAGTTCGGGTAAAATTACGAACCCAAGTGAAACTCCGGGTAAAATTACGAACTCAACTAAAACTCCGGGTAAAATTACGAACCCAACTAAAAAGTCCGGGTAAAATTACGAACCCAAATAAAAAGTCCGGGTAAAATTACGAACCCAACTAAAACTCCGGGTAAAATTACCAACTCAACTAAAACTCCGGGTAAAATTACGAACCCAACTAAAACTCCGGGTAAAATTACGAACCCAACTAAAAGTCCGGGTAAAAAATACGAACCCAACTAAAAAGTCCGGGTAAAATTACGAACCCAACTAAAACTCCTTGTAAAAATACGAACCCAACTAAAACTCCGGGTAAAAATACGAACCCAACTAAAACTCCGGGTAAAAATACGAACCCAAAAAAACTCCGGGTAAAAATACTAACCCAACTAAAAAGTCCGGGTAAAAAATACGAACCCAACTAAAACTCCGGGTAAAATTACGAACCCAACTAAAACTCCGGGTAAAATTACGAACCCAACTAAAAGTCCGGGTAAAAAATACGAACCTAACTTAAGACTCCGGGTAAAATTACGAACCCAACTAAAACTCCGGGTAAAATTACGAACCCAACTAAAACACCGGGTAAAAAATACGAACCCAACTAAAACTCCGGGCAAAAATACTAACCCAACTAAAAAGTCCGGGTAAAAAATACGAACCCAACTAAAACTCCGGATAAAATTACGAACCCAACTAAAAAGTCCGGATAAAAAATACGAACCTAACTTAAGACTCCGGGTAAAATTACGAACCCAACTAAAACTCCGGGTAAAATTACGAACCCAACTAAAACACCGGGTAAAAAATACGAACCCAACTAAAACTCCGGGCAAAAATACTAACCCAACTAAAAAGTCCGGGTAAAAAATACGAACCTAACTTAAGACTCCGGGTAAAATTACGAACCCAACTAAAACTCCGGGTAAAATTACGAACCCAACTAAAACACCGGGTAAAAAATACGAACCCAACTAAAACTCCGGGCAAAAATACTAACCCAACTAAAAAGTCCGGGTAAAAAATACGAACCCAACTAAAACTCCGGATAAAATTACGAACCCAACTAAAACTCCGGGTAAAAATACGAACCCAACTAAAACTCCGGGTAAAAATACTAACCCAACTAAAAAGTCCGGGTTAAAAATACGAACCCAACTAAAACTCCGGGTAAAATTACGAACCCAACTAAAAAGTCCGGGTAAAATTACGAACCCAACTAAAACTCCGGGTAAAATTACGAACCCAACTAAAACTCCGGGTAAAATTACGAACCCAAGTAAAACTCCGGGTAAAATTACGAACCCAAGTAAAACTCCGGGTAAAATTACGAACCCAACTAAAACTCCGGGTAAAATTACGAACCCAACTAAAACTCCGGGTAAAATTACGAACCCAACTAAAAGTCCGGGTAAAAATACGAACCCAACTAAAAAGTCCGGGTAACTCAAGACTCCGGGTAAAATTACGAACCCAACTAAAACTCCGGGTAAAATTACGAACCCAACTAAAACTCCGGGTAAAATTACGAACCCAACTAAAAGTCCGGGTAAAAAATACGAACCCAACTAAAAAGTCCGGGTAAAATTACGAACCCAACTAAAACTCCGGGTAAAATTATGAACCCAACTAAAAGTCCGGGTAAAAAATTCGAACCCAACTAAAAAGTCCGGGTAAAATTACGAACCCAACTAAAACTCCGGGTAAAATTACGAACCCAACTAAAAAGTCCGGGTAAAATTACGAACCCAACTAAAAAGTCCGGGTAAAATTACGAACCCAACTAAAAAGTCCTGTTAAAATTACGAACCCAACTAAAACTCCGGGTAAAATTACGAACCCAACTAAAAGTCCTGGTAAAAAATACGAACCCAACTAAAAAGTCCGGGTAAAATTACGAACCCAACTAAAACTCCGGGTAAAATTACGAACCCAACTAAAACTCCGGGTAAAATTACGAACCCAAGTAAAACTCCGGGTAAAATTACGAACCCAACTAAAACTCCGGGTAAAATTACGAACCCAACTAAAAGTCCGGGTAAAAAATACGAACCCAACTAAAAAGTTCGGGTAAAATTACGAACCCAAGTAAAACTCCGGGTAAAATTACGTACCCAACTAAAACTCCGGGTAAAATTACGAACCCAACTAAAAAGTCCGGGTAAAATTACGAACCCAAATAAAAAGTCCGGGTAAAATTACGAACCCAACTAAAACTCCGGGTAAAATTACCAACTCAACTAAAACTCCGGGTAAAAATACGAACCCAACTAAAACTCCGGGTAAAATTACGAACCCAACTAAAACTCCGGGTAAAAATACGAACCCTACTAAAACTCCGGGTAAAAATACTAACCCAACTAAAAATTCCGGGTAAAAAATGCGAACCCAACTAAAACTCCGGGTAAAAAATACGAACCCAACTAAAACTCCGGGTAAAAAGTACTAACCCAACTAAATAGTCCGGGTAAAAGATACGAACCCAACTAAAACTACGGGTAAAATTACGAACCCAACTAAAACTCCGGGTAAAAATACGAACCCAACTAAAACTCCGGGTAAAAATACTTACCGAACTAAAAAGTCCGGGTAAAAATACGAACCCAACTAAAACTCCGGGTAAAAAATACGAACCCAACTAAAACTCCGGGTAAAAAGTACGAACCCAACTAAAACTCCGGGTAAAAAATGCTAACCCAACTAAAATGTCCGGGTAAAAATACGAACCCAACTAAAACTCCGGGTAAAATTACGAACCCAACTAAAACTCCGGGTAAAAATACGAACCCAACTAAAACTCCGGGTAAAAATACTAACCCCAACTAAAAGGTCCGGGTAAAAAATACGAACCCAACTAAAACTCCGGGTAAAATTACGAACCCAACTAAAACTCCCGGTAAAATTACGAACCCAACTAAAAGTCCGGGTAAAAAATACGAACCCAACTAAAAAGTTCGGGTAAAATTACGAACCCAAGTAAAACTCCGGGTAAAATTACGAACTCAACTAAAACTCCGGATAAAATTACGAACCCAACTAAAAAGTCCGGGTAAAATTACGAACCCAAATAAAAAGTCCGGGTAAAATTACGAACCCAACTAAAACTCCGGGTAAAATTACCAACTCAACTAAAACTCCGGGTAAAATTACGAACCCAACTAAAACTCCGGGTAAAATTACGAACCCAACTAAAAGTCCGGGTAAAAAATACGAACCCAACTAAAAAGTCCGGGTAAAATTACGAACCCAACTAAAACTCCGGGTAAAATTACGAACCCAACTAAAAAGTCCGGGTAAAATTACGAACCCAAATAAAAAGTCCGGGTAAAATTACGAACCCAACTGAAACTCCGGGTAAAATTACCAACTCAACTAAAACTCCGGGTAAAATTACGAACCCAACTAAAACTCCGGGTAAAATTACGAACCCAACAAAAGTCCGGGTAAAAAATACGAACCCAACTAAAAAGTCCGGGTAAAATTACGAACCCAACTAAAACTCCGGGTAAAATTACGAACCCAACTAAAACTCCGGGTAAAATTACGAACCCAACTAAAACTCCGGGTAAAATTACGAACCCAACTAAAAAGTCCGGGTAAAAAATACGAATCCAACTAAAACTCCAGCTAAAATTACGAACCCAACTAAAACTCCGGGTAAAAATACGAACCCAACTAAAACTCCGGGTAAAAATACGAACCCAACTAAAACTCCGGGTAAAAATACTAACCCAACTAAAAAGTCCGGGTAAAAAATACGAACCCAACTAAAACTCCGGGTAAAATTGCGAACCCAACTAAAACTCCGGGTAAAAAATACGAACCCAACTAAAAAGTCCGGATAAAAAATACGAACCTAACTTAAGACTCCGGGTAAAATTACGAACCCAACTAAAACTCCGGGTAAAATTACGAACCCAACTAAAACACCGGGTAAAAAATACGAACCCAACTAAAACTCCGGGCAAAAATACTAACCCAACTAAAAAGTCCGGGTAAAAAATACGAACCCAACTAAAACTCCGGATAAAATTACGAACCCAACTAAAACTCCGGGTAAGAATACGAACCCAACTAAAACTCCGGGTAAAAATACTAACCCAACTAAAAAGTCCGGGTTAAAAATACGAACCCAACTAAAACTCCGGGTAAAATTACGAACCCAACTAAAACTCCGGGTAAAAATACGAACCCTACTAAAACTCCGGGTAAAAATACTAACCCAACTAAAAATTCCGGGTAAAAAATGCGAACCCAACTAAAACTCCGGGTAAAATTACGAACCCAACAAAAACTCCGGGTAAAATTACGAACCCAACTAAAACTCCGGGTAAAATTACGAACCCAACTAAAAGTCCGGGTAAAAAATACGAACCCAACTAAAAACTCCGGGTAAAATTGCGAACCCAACTAAAACTCCGGGTAAAAAATACGAACCCAACTAAAAAGTCCGGATAAAAAATACGAACCTAACTTAAGACTCCGGGTAAAATTACGAACCCAACTAAAACTCCGGGTAAAATTACGAACCCAACTAAAACACCGGGTAAAAAATACGAACCCAACTAAAACTCCGGGCAAAAATACTAACCCAACTAAAAAGTCCGGGTAAAAAATACGAACCCAACTAAAACTCCGGATAAAATTACGAACCCAACTAAAACTCCGGGTAAGAATACGAACCCAACTAAAACTCCGGGTAAAAATACTAACCCAACTAAAAAGTCCGGGTTAAAAATACGAACCCAACTAAAACTCCGGGTAAAATTACGAACCCAACTAAAACTCCGGGTAAAAATACGAACCCTACTAAAACTCCGGGTAAAAATACTAACCCAACTAAAAATTCCGGGTAAAAAATGCGAACCCAACTAAAACTCCGGGTAAAATTACGAACCCAACAAAAACTCCGGGTAAAATTACGAACCCAACTAAAACTCCGGGTAAAATTACGAACCCAACTAAAAGTCCGGGTAAAAAATACGAACCCAACTAAAAAGTCCGGGTAAAATTACGAACCCAACTAAAACTCCGGGTAAAATTACGAACCCAACTAAAACTCCGGGTAAAATTACGAACCCAAGTAAAACTCCGGGTAAAATTACGAACCCAAGTAAAACTCCGGGTAAAATTACGAACCCAACTAAAACTCCGGGTAAAATTACGAACCCAACTAAAACTCCGGGTAAAATTACGAACGCAACTAAAAGTCCGGGTAAAAATAGGAACCCAACTAAAAAGTCCGGGTAACTCAAGACTCCGGGTAAAATTACGAACCCAACTAAAACTCCGGGTAAAATTACGAACCCAACTAAAACACCGGGTAAAAAATACGAACCCAACTAAAACTCCGGGCAAAAATACTAACCCAACTAAAAAGTCCGGGTAAAAAATACGAACCCAACTAAAACTCCGGATAAAATTACGAACCCAACTAAAACTCCGGGTAAAAATACGAACCCAACTAAAACTCCGGGTAAAAATACTAACCCAACTAAAAAGTCCGGGTTAAAAATACGAACCCAACTAAAACTCCGGGTAAAATTACGAACCCAACTAAAACTCCGGGTAAAAATACGAACCCTACTAAAACTCCGGGTAAAAGTACTAACCCAACTAAAAATTCCGGGTAAAAAATGCGAACCCAACTAAAACTCCGGGTAAAATTACGAACCCAACTAAAACTCCGGGTAAAATTACGAACCCAACTAAAACTCCGGGTAAAATTACGAACCCAACTAAAAGTCCGGGTAAAAAATACGAACCCAACTAAAAAGTCCGGGTAAAATTACGAACCCAACTAAAACTCCGGGTAAAATTACGAACCCAACTAAAACTCCGGGTAAAATTACGAACCCAAGTAAAACTCCGGGTAAAATTACGAACCCAAGTAAAACTCCGGGTAAAATTACGAACCCAACTAAAACTCCGGGTAAAATTACGAACCCAACTAAAACTCCGGGTAAAATTACGAACCCAACTAAAAGTCCGGGTAAAAATACGAACCCAACTAAAAAGTCCGGGTAACTCAAGACTCCGGGTAAAATTACGAACCCAACTAAAACTCCGGGTAAAATTACGAACCCAACTAAAACTCCGGGTAAAATTACGAACCCAACTAAAAGTCCGGGTAAAATTACGAACCCAACTAAAAAGTCCGGGTAAAATTACGAACCCAACTAAAAAGTCCGGGTAAAATTACGAACCCAACTAAAAAGTCCTGGTAAAATTACGAACCCAACTAAAACTCCGGGTAAAATTACGAACCCAACTAAAAGTCCGGGTAAAAAATACGAACCCAACTAAAAAGTCCGGGTAAAATTACGAACCCAACTAAAACTCCGGGTAAAATTACGAACCCAACTAAAACTCCGGGTAAAATTACGAACCCAAGTAAAACTCCGGGTAAAATTACGAACCCAACTAAAACTCCGGGTAAAATTACGAACCCAACTAAAAGTCCGGGTAAAAAATACGAACCCAACTAAAAAGTTCGGGTAAAATTACGAACCCAAGTAAAACTCCGGGTAAAATTACGAACCCAACTAAAACTCCGGGTAAAATTACGAACCCAACTAAAAAGTCCGGGTAAAATTACGAACCCAAATAAAAAGTCCGGGTAAAATTACGAACCCAACTAAAACTCCGGGTAAAATTACCAACACAACTAAAACTCCGGGTAAAAATACGAACCCAACTAAAACTCCGGGTAAAAATACGAACCCAACTAAAACTCCGGGTAAAAATACTAACCCAACTAAAAAGTCCGGGTAAAAAATACGAACCCAACTAAAACTCCGGGTAAAATTACGAACCCAACTAAAACTCCGGGTAAAAAATACGAACCCAACTAAAAAGTCCGGATAAAAAATACGAACCTAACTTAAGACTCCGGGTAAAATTACGAACCCACCTAAAACTCGGGTAAAATTACGAACCCAACTAAAACTCCGGGTAAAAAATACGAACCCAACTAAAACTCCGGGCAAAAATACTAACCCAACTAAAAAGTCCGGGTAAAAAATACGAACCCAACTAAAACTCCGGATAAAATTACGAACCCAACTAAAACTCCGGGTAAAAATACGAACCCAACTAAAACTCCGGGTAAAAATACTAACCCAACTAAAAAGTCCGGTTTAAAAATACGAACCCAACTAAAACTCCGGGTAAAATTACGAACCCAACTAAAACTACGGGTAAAAATACGAACCCTACTAAAACTCCGGGTAAAAATACTAACCCAACTAAAAATTCCGGGTAAAAAATGCGAACCCAACTAAAACTCCGGGTAAAAAATACGAACCCAACTAAAACTCCGGGTAAAAAGTACTAACCCAACTAAAAAGTCCGGGTAAAAATACGAACCCAACTAAAACTCCGGGTAAAAAATACGAAACCAACTAAAACTCCGGGTAAAAAGTACGAACCCAACTAAAACTCCGGGTAAAAAATGCTAACCCAACTAAAATGTCCGGGTAAAAAATACGAACACAACTAAAACTCCGGGTAAAATTACGAACCCAACTAAAACTCCGGGTAAAAATACGAACCCAACTAAAACTCCGGGTAAAAATACTAACCCCAACTAAAAAGTCCGGGTAAAAAATACGAACCCAACTAAAACTCCGGGTAAAATTACGAACCCAACTAAAACTCCGGGTAAAATTACGAACCCAACTAAAACTCCCGGTAAAATTACGAACCCAACTAAAAGTCCGGGTAAAAAATACGAACCCAACTAAAAAGTTCGGGTAAAATTACGAACCCAAGTAAAACTCCGGGTAAAATTACGAACTCAACTAAAACTCCGGATAAAATTACGAACCCAACTAAAAAGTCCGGGTGAAATTACGAACCCAAATAAAAAGTCCGGGTAAAATTACGAACCCAACTAAAACTCCGGGTAAAATTACCAACTCAACTAAAACTCCGGGTAAAATTACGAACCCAACTAAAACTCCGGGTAAAATTACGAACCCAACTAAAAGTCCGGGTAAAAAATACGAACCCAACTAAAAAGTCCGGGTAAAATTACGAACCCAACTAAAACTCCGGGTAAAATTACGAACCCAACTAAAAAGTCCGGGTAAAATTACGAACCCAAATAAAAAGTCCGGGTAAAATTACGAACCCAACTAAAACTCCGGGTAAAATTACCAACTCAACTAAAACTCCGGGTAAAATTACGAACCCAACTAAAACTCCGGGTAAAATTACGAACCCAACTAAAAGTCCGGGTAAAAAATACGAACCCAACTAAAAAGTCCGGGTAAAATTACGAACCCAACTAAAACTCCGGGTAAAATTACGAACCCAACTAAAACTCCGGGTAAAATTACGAACCCAACTAAAACTCCGGGTAAAATTACGAACCCAACTAAAAAGTCCGGGTAAAAAATACGAACCCAACTAAAACTCCGGCTAAAATTACGAACCCAACTAAAACTCCGGGTAAAAATACGAACCCAACTAAAACTCCGGGTAAAAATACGAACCCAACTAAAACTCCGGGTAAAAATACTAACCCAACTAAAAAGTCCGGGTAAAAAATACGAACCCAACTAAAACTCCGGGTAAAATTGCGAACCCAACTAAAACTCCGGGTAAAAAATACGAACCCAACTAAAAAGTCCGGATAAAAAATACGAACCTAACTTAAGACTCCGGGTAAAATTACGAACCCAACTAAACCTCCGGGTAAAATTACGAACCCAACTAAAACACCGGGTAAAAAATACGAACCCAACTAAAACTCCGGGCAAAAATACTAACCCAACTAAAAAGTCCGGGTAAAAAATACGAACCCAACTAAAACTCCGGATAAAATTACGAACCCAACTAAAACTCCGGGTAAAAATACGAACCCAACTAAAACTCCGGGTAAAAATACTAACCCAACTAAAAAGTCCGGGTTAAAAATACGAACCCAACTAAAACTCCGGGTAAAATTACGAACCCAACTAAAACTCCGGGTAAAAATACGAACCCTACTAAAACTCCGGGTAAAAATACTAACCCAACTAAAAATTCCGGGTAAAAAATGCGAACCCAACTAAAACTCCGGGTAAAATTACGAACCCAACTAAAACTCCGGGTAAAATTACGAACCCAACTAAAACTCCGGGTAAAATTACGAACCCAACTAAAAGTCCGGGTAAAAAATACGAACCCAACTAAAAAGTCCGGGTAAAATTACGAACCCAACTAAAACTCCGGGTAAAATTACGAACCCAACTAAAACTCCGGGTAAAATTACGAACCCAAGTAAAACTCCGGGTAAAATTACGAACCCAAGTAAAACTCCGGCTAAAATTACGAACCCAACTAAAACTCCGGGTAAAATTACGAACCCAACTAAAACTCCGGGTAAAATTACGAACCCAACTAAAAGTCCGGGTAAAAATACGAACCCAACTAAAAAGTCCGGGTAACTCAAGACTCCGGGTAAAATTACGAACCCAACTAAAACTCCGGGTAAAATTACGAACCCAACTAAAACTCCGGGTAAAATTACGAACCCAACTAAAAGTCCGGGTAAAAAATACGAACTCAACTAAAAAGTCCGGGTAAAATTACGAACCCAACTAAAACTCCGGGTAAAATTATGAACCCAACTAAAAGTCCGGGTAAAAAATTCGAACCCAACTAAAAAGTCCGGGTAAAATTACGAACCTAACTAAAACTCCGGGTAAAATTACGAACCCAACTAAAAAGTCCGGGTAAAATTACGAACCCAACTAAAAAGTCCGGGTAAAATTACGAACCCAACTAAAAAGTCCTGGTAAAATGACGAACCCAACTAAAACTCCGGGTAAAATTACGAACCCAACTAAAAGTCCGGGTAAAAAATACGAACCCAACTAAAAAGTCCGGGTAAAATTACGAACCCAACTAAAACTCCGGGTAAAATTACGAACCCAACTAAAACTCCGGGTAAAATTACGAACCCAAGTAAAACTCCGGGTAAAATTACGAACCCAAGTAAAACTCCGGGTAAAATTACGAACCCAACTAAAACTCCGGGTAAAATTACGAACCCAACTAAAACTCCGGGTAAAATTACGAACCCAACTAAAAGTCCGGGTAAAAAATACGAACCCAACTAAAAAGTTCTGGTAAAATTACGAACCCAAGTAAAACTCCGGGTAAAATTACGAACCCAACTAAAACTCCGGGTAAAATTACGAACCCAACTAAAAAGTCCGGGTAAAATTACGAACCCAAATAAAAAGTCCGGGTAAAATTACGAACCCAACTAAAACTCCGGGTAAAATTACCAACTCAACTAAAATTCCGGGTAAAATTACGAACCCAACTAAAACTCCGGGTAAAATTACGAACCCAACTAAACGTCCGGGTAAAAAATACGAACCCAACTAAAAAGTCCGGGTAAAATTACGAACCCAACTAAAACTCCGGGTAAAATTACGAACCCAACTAAAACTCCGGGTAAAATTACGAACCCAACTAAAACTCCGGCTAAAATTACGAACCCAACTAAAAAGTCCGGGTAAAAAATACGAACCCAACTAAAACTCCGGCTAAAATTACGAACCCAACTAAAACTCCGGGTAAAAATACGAACCCAACTAAAACTCCGGGTAAAAATACGAACCCAACTAAAACTCCGGGTAAAATTACGAACCCAACTAAAACTCCGGGTAAAAAATACGAACCCAACTAAAAAGTCCGGATAAAAAATACGAACCTAACTTAAGACTCCGGGTAAAATTACGAACCCTACTAAAACTCCGGGTAAAATTACGAACCCAACTAAAACTCCGGGTAAAAAATACGAACCCAACTAAAACTCCGGGCAAAAATACTAACCCAACTAAAAAGTCCGGGTAAAAAATACGAACCCAACTAAAACTCCGGATAAAATTACGAACCCAACTAAAACTCCGGGTAAAAATACGAACCCAACTAAAACTCCGGGTAAAATTACGAACCCAACTAAAACTCCGGGTAAAAAATACGAACCCAACTAAAAAGTCCGGATAAAAAATACGAACCTAACTTAAGACTCCGGGTAAAATTACGAACCCTACTAAAACTCCGGGTAAAATTACGAACCCAACTAAAACTCCGGGTAAAAAATACGAACCCAACTAAAACTCCGGGCAAAAATACTAACCCAACTAAAAAGTCCGGGTAAAAAATACGAACCCAACTAAAACTCCGGATAAAATTACGAACCCAACTAAAACTCCGGGTAAAAATACGAACCCAACTAAAACTCCGGGTAAAATTACGAACCCAACTAAAACTCCGGGTAAAAATACGAACCCTACTAAAACTCCGGGTAAAAATACTAACCCAACTAAAAAGTCCGGGTTAAAAATACGAACCCAACTAAAACTCCGGGTAAAATTACGAACCCAACTAAAACTCCGGGTAAAAATACGAACCCAACTAAAACTCCGGGTAAAAATACTAACCCAACTAAAAAGTCCGGGTAAAATTACGAACCCAACTAAAACTCCGGGTAAAATTGCGAACCCAACTAAAACTCCGGGTAAAATTACGAACCCAAGTAAAACTCCGGGTAAAATTACGAACCCAAGTAAAACTCCGGGTAAAATTACGAACCCAACTAAAACTCAAGGTAAAATTACGAACCCAACTAAAACTCCGGGTAAAATTACGAACCCAACTAAAAGTCCGGGTAAAAATACGAACCCAACTAAAATGTCCGGGTAACTCAAGACTCCGGGTAAAATTACGAACCCAACTAAAACTCCGGGTAAAATTACGAACCCAACTAAAACTCCGGGTAAAATTACGAACCCAACTAAAAGTCCGGGTAAAAAATACGAACCCAACTAAAACTCCGGATAAAATTACGAACCCAACTAAAACTCCGGGTAAAAATACGAACCCAACTAAAACTCCGGATAAAATTACGAACCCAACTAAAACTCCGGGTAAAAATACGAACCCAACTAAAACTCCGGGTAAAATTACGAACCCAACTAAAACTCCGGGTAAAAATACGAACCCTACTAAAACTCCGGGTAAAAATACTAACCCAACTAAAAAGTCCGGGTTAAAAATACGAACCCAACTAAAACTCCGGGTAAAATTACGAACCCAACTAAAACTCCGGGTAAAAATACGAACCCAACTAAAACTCCGGGTAAAAATACTAACCCAACTAAAAAGTCCGGGTAAAATTACGAACCCAACTAAAACTCCGGGTAAAATTGCGAACCCAACTAAAACTCCGGGTAAAATTACGAACCCAAGTAAAACTCCGGGTAAAATTACGAACCCAAGTAAAACTCCGGGTAAAATTACGAACCCAACTAAAACTCAAGGTAAAATTACGAACCCAACTAAAACTCCGGGTAAAATTACGAACCCAACTAAAAGTCCGGGTAAAAATACGAACCCAACTAAAATGTCCGGGTAACTCAAGACTCCGGGTAAAATTACGAACCCAACTAAAACTCCGGGTAAAATTACGAACCCAACTAAAACTCCGGGTAAAATTACGAACCCAACTAAAAGTCCGGGTAAAAAATACGAACCCAACTAAAAAGTCCGGGTAAAATTACGAACCCAACTAAAACTCCGGGTAAAATTATGAACCCAACTAAAAGTCCGGGTAAAAAATTCGAACCCAACTAAAAAGTCCGGGTAAAATTACGAACCCAACTAAAACTCCGGGTAAAATTACGAACCCAACTAAAAAGTCCGGGTAAAATTACGAACCCAACTAAAAAGTCCGGGTAAAATTACGAACCCAACTAAAACTCCGGGTAAAATTACGAACCCAACTAAAAGTCCGGGTAAAAAATACGAACCCAACTAAAAAGTCCGGGTAAAATTACGAACCCAACTAAAACTCCGGGTAAAATTACGAACCCAACTAAAACTCCGGGTAAAATTACGAACCCAAGTAAAACTCCGGGTAAAATTACGAACCCAAGTAAAACTCCGGGTAAAATTACGAACCCAACTAAAACTCCGGGGCAAAAATTACGAACCCAACTAAAACTCCGGGTAAAATTACGAACCCAACTAAAAGTCCGGGTAAAAAATACGAACCCAACTAAAAAGTTCGGGTAAAATTACGAACCCAAGTAAAACTCCGGGTAAAATTACGAACCCAACTAAAACTCCGGGTAAAATTACGAACCCAACTAAAAAGTCCGGGTAAAATTACGAACCCAAATAAAAAGTCCGGGTAAAATTACGAACCCAACTAAAACTCCGGGTAAAATTACCAACTCAACTAAAACTCCGGGTAAAATTACGAACCCAACTAAAACTCCGGGTAAAATTACGAACCCAACTAAACGTCCGGGTAAAAAATACGAACCCAACTAAAAAGTCCGGGTAAAATTACGAACCCAACTAAAACTCCGGGTAAAATTACGAACCCAACTAAAACTCCGGGTAAAATTACGAACCCAACTAAAACTCCGGGTAAAATTACGAACCCAACTAAAAAGTCCGGGTAAAAAATACGAACCCAACTAAAACTCCGGCTAAAATTACGAACCCAACTAAAACTCCGGGTAAAAATACGAACCCAACTAAAACTCCGGGTAAAAATACGAACCCAACTAAAACTCCGGGTAAAAATACTATCCCAACTAAAAAGTCCGGGTAAAAAATACGAACCCAACTAAAACTCCGGGTAAAATTACGAACCCAACTAAAACTCCGGGTAAAAAATACGAACCCAACTAAAAAGTCCGGATAAAAAATACGAACCTAACTTAAGACTCCGGGTAAAATTACGAACCCAACTAAAACTCCGGGTAAAATTACGAACCCAACTAAAACTCCGGGTAAAAAATACGAACCCAACTAAAACTCCGGGCAAAAATACTAACCCAACTATAAAGTCCGGGTAAAAAATACGAACCCAACTAAAACTCCGGATAAAATTACGAACCCAACTAAAACACCGGGTAAAATTACGAACCCAACTAAAACTCCGGGTAAAAATACTAACCCAACTAAAAAGTCCGGTTTAAAAATACGAACCCAACTAAAACTCCGGGTAAAATTACGAACCCAACTAAAACTCCGGGTAAAAATACGAACCCTACTAAAACTCCGGGTAAAAATACTAACCCAACTAAAAATTCCGGGTAAAAAATGCGAACCCAACTAAAACTCCGGGTAAAAAATACGAACCCAACTAAAACTCCGGGTAAAAAGTACTAACCCAACTAAATAGTCCGGGTAAAAGATACGAACCCAACTAAAACTACGGGTAAAATTACGAACCCAACTAAAACTCCGGGTCAAAATACGAAGCCAACTAAAACTCCGGGTAAAAATACTTACCCAACTAAAAAGTCCGGGTAAAAATACGAACCCAACTAAAAAGTTCGGGTAAAATTACGAACCCAAGTAAAACTCCGGGTAAAATTACGAACTCAACTAAAACTCCGGATAAAATTACGAACCCAACTAAAAAGTCCGGGTAAAATTACGAACCCAAATAAAAAGTCCGGGTAAAATTACGAACCCAACTAAAACTCCGGGTAAAATTACCAACTCAACTAAAACTCCGGGTAAAATTACGAACCCAACTAAAACTCCGGGTAAAATTACGAACCCAACTAAAAGTCCGGGTAAAAAATACGAACCCAACTAAAAAGTCCGGGTAAAATTACGAACCCAACTAAAACTCCGGGTAAAATTACGAACCCAACTAAAAAGTCCGGGTAAAATTACGAACCCAAATAAAAAGTCCGGGTAAAATTACGAACCCAACTAAAACTCCGGGTAAAATTACCAACTCAACTAAAACTCCGGGTAAAATTACGAACCCAACTAAAACTCCGGGTAAAATTACTAACCCAACTAAAAGTCCGGGTAAAAAATACGAACCCAACTAAAAAGTCCGGGTAAAATTACGAACCCAACTAAAACTCCGGGTAAAATTACGAACCCAACTAAAACTCCGGGTAAAATTACGAACCCAACTAAAACTCCGGGTAAAATTACGAACCCAACTAAAAAGTCCGGGTAAAAAATACGAACCCAACTAAAACTCCGGCTAAAATTACGAACCCAACTAAAACTCCGGGTAAAAATACGAACCCAACTAAAACTCCGGGTAAAAATACGAACCCAACTAAAACTCCGGGTAAAAATACTAACCCAACTAAAAAGTCCGGGTAAAAAATACGAACACAACTAAAACTCCGGGTAAAATTGCGAACCCAACTAAAACTCCGGGTAAAAAATACGAACCCAAATAAAAAGTCCGGATAAAAAATACGAACCTAACTTAAGACTCCGGGTAAAATTACGAACCCAACTAAAACTCCGGGTAAAATTACGAACCCAACTAAAACACCGGGTAAAAAATACGAACCCAACTAAAACTCCGGGCAAAAATACTAACCCAACTAAAAAGTCCGGGTAAAAAATACGAACCCAACTAAAACTCCGGATAAAATTACGAACCCAACTAAAACTCCGGGTAAAAATACGAACCCAACTAAAACTCCGGGTAAAAATACTAACCCAACTAAAAAGTCCGGGTTAAAAATACGAACTCAACTAAACTCCGGGTAAAAAATACGAACCCAACTAAAACTCCGGGTAAAAAGTACGAACCCAACTGAAACTCCGGGTAAAATTACGAACCCAACTAAAACTCCGGGTAAAATTACGAACCCAACTAAAACTCCCGGTAAAATTACGAACCCAACTAAAAGTCCGGGTAAAAAATACGAACCCAACTAAAACTCCGGGTAAAATTACGAACCCAACTAAAACTCCGGGTAAAATTACGAACCCAACTAAAACTCCCGGTAAAATTACGAACCCAACTAAAAGTCCGGGTAAAAAATACGAACCCAACTAAAAAGTTCGGGTAAAATTACGAACCCAAGTAAAACTCCGGGTAAAATTACGAACTCAACTAAAACTCCGGATAAAATTACGAACCCAACTAAAAAGTCCGGGTAAAATTACGAACCCAAATAAAAAGTCCGGGTAAAATTACGAACCCAACTAAAACTCCGGGTAAAATTACCAACTCAACTAAAACTCCGGGTAAAATTACGAACCCAACTAAAACTCCGGGTAAAATTACGAACCCAACTAACAGTCCGGGTAAAAAATACGAACCCAACTAAAAAGTCCGGGTAAAATTACGAACCCAACTAAAACTCCGGGTAAAATTACGAACCCAACTAAAAAGTCCGGGTAAAATTACGAACCCAAATAAAAAGTCCGGGTAAAATTACGAACCCAACTAAAACTCCGGGTAAAATTACCAACTCAACTAAAACTCCGGGTAAAATTACGAACCCAACTAAAACTCCGGGTAAAATTACGAACCCAACTAAAAGTCCGGGTAAAAAATATGAACCCAACTAAAAAGTCCGGGTAAAATTACGAACCCAACTAAAACTCCGGGTAAAATTACGAACCCAACTAAAACTCCGGGTAAAATTACGAACCCAACTAAAACTCCGGGTAAAATTACGAACCCAACTAAAAAGTCCGGGTAAAAAATACGAACCCAACTAAAACTCCGGCTAAAATTACGAACCCAACTAAAACTCCGGGTAAAAATACGAACCCAACTAAAACTCCGGGTAAAAATACGAACCCAACTAAAACTCCGGGTAAAAATACTAACCCAACTAAAAAGTCCGGGTAAAAAATACGAACCCAACTAAAACTCCGGGTAAAATTGCGAACCCAACTAAAACTCCGGGTAAAAAATACGAACCCAACTAAAAAGTCCGGATAAAAAATACGAACCTAACTTAAGACTCCGGGTAAAATTACGAACCCAACTAAAACTCCGGGTAAAATTACGAACCCAACTAAAACACCGGGTAAAAAATACGAACCCAACTAAAACTCCGGGCAAAAATACTAACCCAACTAAAAAGTCCGGGTAAAAAATACGAACCCAACTAAAACTCCGGATAAAATTACGAACCCAACTAAAACTCCGGGTAAAAATACGAACCCAACTAAAACTCCGGGTAAAAATACTAACCCAACTAAAAAGTCCGGGTTAAAAATACGAACCCAACTAAAACTCCGGGTAAAATTACGAACCCAACTAAAACTCCGGGTAAAAATACGAACCCAACTAAAACTCCGGGTAAAAATACTAACCCAACTAAAAAGTCCGGGTTAAAATTACCAACTCAACTAAAACTCCGGGTAAAATTACGAACCCAACTAAAACTCCGGGTAAAATTACGAACCCAACTAAAAGTCCGGGCAAAAAATACGAACCCAACTAAAAAGTCCGGGTAAAATTACGAACCCAACTAAAACTCCGGGTAAAATTACGAACCCAACTAAAACTCCGGGTAAAATTACGAACCCAACTAAAAAGTCCGGGTAAAAAATACGAACCCAACTAAAACTCCGGGTAAAATTACGAACCCAACTAAAACACCGGGTAAAAAATACGAACCCAACTAAAACTCCGGGCAAAAATACTAACCCAACTAAAAAGTCCGGGTAAAAAATACGAACCCAACTAAAACTCCGGATAAAATTACGAACCCAACTAAAACTCCGGGTAAAAATACGAACCCAACTAAAACTCCTGCCTAGTATAAACTAGTTTGGAACAGGATAAACTAGTTTGGCCTTGGATAAACTAGTTTGGCCAAGGATAAACTAGTTTGGCCTAGGATAAAATAGTTTGGCCTAGGATAAACTAGTTTGGCTTAGGATAAACTAGTTTGGCCTAAAATAAACTAGTTTGGCCCAGGATAAACTAGTTTTGCCTAGGATAAACTAGTTTGGCCTAGGATAAACTAGTTTGGCCTAGGATAAACCAGTTTGGCCTAGGATAAACTAGTTTTGCCTAGGATAAACTAGTTTGGCCAAGGATAAACTAGTTTGGCCTAGGATAAACTAGTTTGGCCTAGGATAAACTAGTTTGGCCTAGGATAAACTAGTTTGGCCTAGGATTAACTAGTTTTGCCTAGGATTAACTAGTTTTGCCTAGGATAAACTAGTTTGGCCTAGGATAAACTAGTTTGGCCTAGGATAAGCTAGTTTGGCCTAGGATAAACTAGTTTTGCCTAGGATAAACTTGTTTGTCCTAGGATAAACTAGTTTGGCCTAGGATAAACTAGTTTGGCCTAGGATATACTAGTTTGGCCTAGGATAAACTAGTTTGGCCAAAGATAAACTAGTTTGGCCTAGGATAAACTAGTTTGGCCTAGGATTAACTAGTTTTGCCTAGGATAAACTAGTTTGCCCTAGGATAAACTAGTTTGGCATAGGATAAACTAGTTTGGCCTAGGATAAACTAGTTTGGCCTAGAATAAACTAGTTTGGCCTAGGATAAACTAGTTTTGCCTAGGATAAACTAGTTTTGCCTAGGATAAACTAGTTTTGCCTAGGATAAACTAGTTTGGCGTAGGATAAACTAGTTTGGCCTAGGATAAACTAGTTTGGCCTAGGATAAACTAGTTTGGCCTAGGATATACTAGTTTGGCCTAGGATAAACTAGTTTGGCCAAGGATAAACTAGTTTGGCCTAGGATAAACTAGTTTGGCCTAGGATAAACTAGTTTCGCCTAGGATAAACTAGTTTGGCCTAGGATAAACTAGTTTGGCCTAGGATAAACTAGTTTGGCCTAGGATTAACTAGTTTTGCCTAGGATAAACTAGTTTGGCATAGGATAAACTAGTTTGGCCTAGGATAAACTAGTTTTGCCTAGGATAAACTAGTTTGGCCTAGGATAAACTAGTTTGGCCTAGGATAATCTAGTTTGGCCTAGGATAAAGTAGTTTTGCCTAGGATAAACTAGTTTGTCCTAGGATAAACTAGTTTGGCCTAGGATAAACTAGTTTGGCCTAGGATATACTAGTTTGGCCTAGGATAAACTAGTTTGGCCAAGGATAAACTAGTTTGGCCTAGGATAAACTAGTTTGGCCTAGGATAAACTAGTTTGGCCTAGGATAAACTAGTTTGGCCTAGGATTAACTAGTTTTGCCTAGGATAAACTAGTTTGGCCTAGGATAAACTAGTTTGGCCTAGGATAAACTAGTTTGGCCTAGGATAAACTAGTTTTGCCTAGGATAAACTAGTTTGGCCTAGGATAAACTAGTTTGGCCTAGGATAAACTAGTTTTGCCTAGGATAAGTTAAAAAATGACGCCACCATCGAAAAATTTTTTCTGTGGTTGGTTCAGCTATTCCCACCAGTTAAAAAATGACGCCACCATCGAAAAATTTTTTCTGTGGTTGGTTCAGCTATTCCCACCAGTTAAAAAATGACGCCACCATCGAAAAATTTTTTCTGTGGTTGGTTCAGCTATTCCCACCAGTTAAAAAATGACGAGACCACCGAAAAAATTTTTCTGTGGTTGGTTCAGCTATTCCCACCAGTTAAAAAATGACGCCACCATCGAAAAATTTTTTCTGTGGTTGGTTCAGCTATTCCCACCAGTTAAAAAATGACGCCACCATCGAAAAATTTTTTCTGTGGTTGGTTCAGCTATTCCCACCAGTTAAAAAATGACGCCACCATCGAAAAAAAATTTCTGTGGTTGGTTCAGCTATTCCCACCAGTTAAAAAATGACGCCACCATAGAAAAATTTTTTCTGTGGTTGGTTCAGCTATTCCCACCAGTTAAAAAATGACGCCACCATCGAAAATTTTTTTCTGTGGTTGGTTCAGCTATTCCCACCAGTTAAAAAATGACGCCACCATCGAAAAATTTTTTCTGTGGTTGGCTCAGCTATTCCCACCAGTTAAAAAATGACGCCACCATCGAAAATTTTTTTCTGTGGTTGGTTCAGCCATTCCCACCAGTTAAAAAATGACGCCACCATCGAAAAAAATTTTCTGTGGTTGGTTCAGCTATTCCCACCAGTTAAAAAATGACGCCACCATCGAGAAAAATTTTCTGTGGTTTGTTCAGCTATTCCCACCAGTTAAAAAATGACGCCACCATCGAAACAATTTTTCTGTGGTTGGTTCAGCTATTCCCACCAGTTAAAAAATGACACCACCATCGAAAAAATTTTTCTGTGGTTGGTTCAGCTATTCCCACCAGTTAAAAAATGACGCCACCATCGAAACAATTTTTCTGTGGTTGGTTCAGCTATTCCCACCAGTTAAAAAATGACGCCACCATCGAAAAAAATTTTCTGTGGTTGGTTCAGCTATTCCCACCAGTTAAAAAATGACGCCACCATCGAAAAAATTTTTCTGTGGTTGGTTCAGCTATTCCCACCAGTTAAAAAATGACGCCACCATCGAAAAATTTTTCTGTGGTTGGTTCAGCTATTCCCACCAGTTAAAAAATGACGCCACCATCGAAAAATTTTTTCTGTGGTTGGTTCAGCTATTCCCACCAGTTAAAAAATGACGAGACCACCGAAAAAATTTTTCTGTGGTTGGTTCAGCTATTCCCACCAGTTAAAAAATGACGCCACCATCGAAAATTTTTTTCTGTGGTTGGTTCAGCTATTCCCACCAGTTAAAAAATGACGCCACCATCGAAAAATTTTTTCTGTGGTTGGTTCAGCTATTCCCACCAGTTAAAA
The DNA here is from genome assembly GCA_964023965.1 of Melinopterus prodromus. Lineage (NCBI taxonomy): Eukaryota > Metazoa > Arthropoda > Insecta > Coleoptera > Scarabaeidae > Melinopterus > Melinopterus prodromus. Next base: position 86,266 of record CAXIES010000445.1, read on the forward strand.
AATGACGCCACCATCGAAAAAAAATTTCTGTGGTTGGTTCAGCTATTCCCACCAGTTAAAAAATGACGCCACCATAGAAAAATTTTTTCTGTGGTTGGTTCAGCTATTCCCACCAGTTAAAAAATGACGCCACCATCGAAAATTTTTTTCTGTGGTTGGTTCAGCTATTCCCACCTGTTAAAAAATGACGCCACCATCGAAAAATTTTTTCTGTGGTTGGCTCAGCTATTCCCACCAGTTAAAAAATGACGCCACCATCGAAAATTTTTTTCTGTGGTTGGTTCAGCCATTCCCACCAGTTAAAAAATGACGCCACCATCGAAAAAAAATTTCTGTGGTTGGTTCAGCTATTCCCACCAGTTAAAAAATGACGCCACCATCGAAAAAAATTTTCTGTGGTTGGTTCAGCTATTCCCACCAGTTAAAAAATGACGCCACCATCGAAAAAAATTTTCTGTGGTTTGTTCAGCTATTCCCACCAGTTAAAAAATGACGCCACCATCGAAACAATTTTTCTGTGGTTGGTTCAGCTATTCCCACCAGTTAAAATATGACACCACCATCGAAAAAAATTTTCTGTGGTTGGTTCAGCTATTCCCACCAGTTAAAAAATGACGCCACCATCGAAAAAATTTTTCTGTGGTTGGTTCAGCTATTCCCACCAGTTAAAAAATGACGCCACCATCGAAAAAATTTTTCTGTGGTTGGTTCAGCTATTCCCACCAGTTAAAAAATGACGCCACCATCGAAAATTTTTTTCTGTGGTTGGTTCAGCTATTCCCACCAGTTAAAAAATGACGCCACCATCGAAAAATTTTTTCTGTGGTTGGTTCACCTATTCCCACCAGTTAAAAAATGACGCCACCATCGAAAATTTTTTTCTGTGGTTGGTTCAGCTATTCCCACCAGTTAAAGAATGACGCCACCATCGAAAATTTTTTTCTGTGGTTGGTTCAGCTATTCCCACCAGTTAAAAAATGACGCCACCATCGAAAAAATTTTTCTGTGGTTGGTTCAGCTATTCCCACCAGTTAAAAAATGACGCCACCATCGAAAAAATTTTTCTGTGGTTGGTTCAGCTATTCCCACCAGTTAAAAAATGACGCCACCGTCGGAATTTTTTTCTGACCCTCGAAATTTTTTTTCTGACCGTCGAAATTTTTTTTCTGCGGCCTAGGATAAACTAGTTTGGCCTAGGATAAATTAGTTTTGCCTAGGATAAACTAGTTTGGCCTAGGATAAACTAGTTTGGCCTAGGATAAACTAGTTTTGCCTAGGATAAACTAGTTTGGCCTAAGATAAACTAGTTTGGCCTAGGATAAACTAGTTTTGCCTAGGATAAACTAGTTTGGCCTAGGATAAACTTGTTTTGCCTAGGATAAACTAGTTTGGCCTAGGATAAACTAGTTTTGCCTAGGATAAACTAGTTTGGCCTAGGATAAACTAGTTTGGCCTAGAATAAACTAGTTTGGCCTAGGATAAACTAGTTTTGCCTAGTATAAACTAGTTTGGAACAGGATAAACTAGTTTGGCCTTGGATAAACTAGTTTGGCCAAGGATAAACTAGTTTGGCCTAGGATAAAATAGTTTGGCCTAGGATAAACTAGTTTGGCTTAGGATAAACTAGTTTGGCCTAAAATAAACTAGTTTGGCCCAGGATAAACTAGTTTTGCCTAGGATAAACTAGTTTGGCCTAGGATAAACTAGTTTTGCCTAGGATAAACTAGTTTGGCCAAGGATAAACTAGTTTGGCCTAGGATAAACTAGTTTGGCCTAGGATAAACTAGTTTGGCCTAGGATAAACTAGTTTGGCCTAGGATAAACTAGTTTGGCCTAGGATTAACTAGTTTTGCCTAGGATAAACTAGTTTTGCCTAGGATAAACTAGTTTGGCCTAGGATAAACTAGTTTGGCCTAGGATAAACTAGTTTGGCCTAGGATAAACTAGTTTTGCCTAGGATAAACTAGTTTGTCCTAGGATAAACTAGTTTGGCCTAGGATAAACTAGTTTGGCCTAGGATATACTAGTTTGGCCTAGGATAAACTAGTTTGGCCAAAGATAAACTAGTTTGGCCTAGGATAAACTAGTTTGGCCTAGGATAAACTAGTTTTGCCTAGGATAAACTAGTTTGGCCTAGGATAAACTAGTTTGGCCTAGGATAAACTAGTTTTGCCTAGGATAAACTAGTTTGGCCAAGGATAAACTAGTTTGGCCTAGGATAAACTAGTTTGGCCTAGGATAAACTAGTTTGGCCTAGGATAAACTAGTTTGGCCTAGGATAAACTAGTTTGGCCTAGGATTAACTAGTTTTGCCTAGGATAAACTAGTTTGGCATAGGATAAACTAGTTTGGCCTAGGATAAACTAGTTTTGCCTAGGATAAACTAGTTTGGCCTAGGATAAACTAGTTTGGCCTAGGATAAACTAGTTTTGCCTAGGATAAACTAGTTTGGCCTAGGATAAACTAGTTTGGCCTAGGATAAACTAGTTTGGCCTAGGATAAACTAGTTTTGCCTAGGATAAGTTAAAAAATGACGCCACCATCGAAAAATTTTTTCTGTGGTTGGTTCAGCTATTCCCACCAGTTAAAAAATGACGCCACCATCGAAAAATTTTTTCTGTGGTTGGTTCAGCTATTCCCACCTGTTAAAAAATGACGCCACCATCGAAAAATTTTTTCTGTGGTTGGTTCAGCTATTCCCACCAGTTAAAAAATGACGCCACCATCGAAAAAAATTTTCTGTGGTTGGTTCAGATATTCCCACCAGTTAAAAAATGACGCCACCATCGAAAAAATTTTTCTGTGGTTGGTTCAGCTATTCCCACCAGTTAAAAAATGACGCCACCGTCGGAATTTTTTTCTGACCCTCGAAATTTTTTTTCTGACCGTCGAAATTTTTTTTCTGCGGCCTAGGATAAACTAGTTTGGCCTAGGATAAACTAGTTTTGCCTAGGATAAACTAGTTTGGCCTAGGATAAACTAGTTTGGCCTAGGATAAACTAGTTTTGCCTAGGATAAACTAGTTTGGCCTAAGATAAACTAGTTTGGCCTAGGATAAACTAGTTTTGCCTAGGATAAACTAGTTTGGCCTAGGATAAACTTGTTTTGCCTAGGATAAACTAGTTTGGCCTAGGATAAACTAGTTTTGCCTAGGATAAACTAGTTTGGCCAAGGATAAACTAGTTTGGCCTAGAATAAACTAGTTTGGCCTAGGATAAACTAGTTTTGCCTAGTATAAACTAGTTTGGAACAGGATAAACTAGTTTGGCCTTGGATAAACTAGTTTGGCCAAGGATAAACTAGTTTGGCCTAGGATAAAATAGTGTGGCCTAGGATAAACTAGTTTGGCTTAGGATAAACTAGTTTGGCCTAAAATAAACTAGTTTGGCCCAGGAAAAACTAGTTTTGCCTAGGATAAACTAGTTTGGCCTAGGATAAACTAGTTTGGCCTAGGATAAACCAGTTTGGCCTAGGATAAACTAGTTTTGCCTAGGATAAACTAGTTTGGCCAAGGATAAACTAGTTTGGCCTAGGATAAACTAGTTTGGCCTAGGATAAACTAGTTTGGCCTAGGATAAACTAGTTTGGCCTAGGATAAACTAGTTTGGCCTAGGATTAACTAGTTTTGCCTAGGGTCAACTAGTTTTGCTTAGGATAAACTAGTTTGGCCTAGGATAAACTAGTTTGGCCTAGGATAAACTAGTTTGGCCTAGGATAAACTAGTTTTGCCTAGGATAAACTAGTTTGTCCTAGGATAAACTAGTTTGGCCTAGGATAAACTAGTTTGGCCTAGGATATACTAGTTTGGCCTAGGATAAACTAGTTTGGCCAAAGATAAACTAGTTTGGCCTAGGATAAACTAGTTTGGCCTAGGATTAACTAGTTTTGCCTAGGATAAACTAGTTTGCCCTAGGATAAACTAGTTTGGCATAGGATAAACTAGTTTGGCCTAGGATAAACTAGTTTGGCCTAGGATAAACTAGTTTGGCCTAGGATAAACTAGTTTGGCCTAGGATAAACTAGTTTTGCCTAGGATAAACTAGTTTGGCCTAGGATAAACTAGTTTGGCCTAGGATAAACTAGTTTTGCCTAGGATAAACTAGTTTGGCCAAGGATAAACTAGTTTGGCCTAGGATAAACTAGTTTGGCCTAGGATAAACTAGTTTGGCCTAGGATAAACTAGTTTGGCCTAGGATAAACTAGTTTGGCCTAGGATTAACTAGTTTTGCCTAGGATAAACTAGTTTGGCATAGGATAAACTAGTTTGGCCTAGGATAAACTAGTTTTGCCTAGGATAAACTAGTTTGGCCTAGGATAAACTAGTTTGGCCTAGGATTAACTAGTTTTGCCTAGGATAAACTAGTTTGGCCTAGGATAAACTAGTTTGGCCTAGGATAAACTAGTTTTGCCTAGGATAAACTAGTTTGGCCTAGGATAAACTAGTTTGGCCTAGGATTAACTAGTTTTGCCTAGGATAAACTAGTTTGGCCTAGGATAAACTAGTTTGGCCTAGGATAAACTAGTTTGGCCTAGGATAAACTAGTTTGGCCTAGGATAAACTAGTTTGGCCTAGGATAAACTAGTTTTGCCTAGGATAAGCTAAAAAATGACGCCACCATCGAAAAATTTTTTCTGTGGTTGGTTCAGCTATTCCCACCTGTTAAAAAATGACGCCACCATCGAAAAATTTTTTCTGTGGTTGGTTCAGCTATTCCCACCAGTTAAAAAATGACGCCACCATCGAAAATTTTTTTCTGTGGTTGGTTCAGCTATTCCCACCAGTTAAAAAATGACGCCACCATCGAAAATTTTTTTCTGTGGTTGGTTCAGCTATTCCCACCAGTTAAAAAATGACGCCACCATCGAAAAAATTTTTCTGTGGTTGGTTCAGATATTCCCACCAGTTAAAAAATGACGCCACCATCGAAAAAATTTTTCTGTGGTTGGTTCAGCTATTCCCACCAGTTAAAAAATGACGCCACCGTCGGAATTTTTTTCTGACCCTCGAAATTTTTTTTCTGACCGTCGAAATTTTTTTTCTGCGGCCTAGGATAAACTAGTTTGGCCTAGGATAAACTAGTTTTGCCTAGGATAAACTAGTTTGGCCTAGGATAAACTAGTTTGGCCTAGGATAAACTAGTTTTGCCTAGGATAAACTAGTTTGGCCTAAGATAAACTAGTTTGGCCTAGGATAAACTAGTTTTGCCTAGGATAAACTAGTTTGGCCTAGGATAAACTTGTTTTGCCTAGGATAAACTAGTTTGGCCTAGGATAAACTAGTTTTGCCTAGGATAAACTAGTTTGGCCAAGGATAAACTAGTTTGGCCTAGAATAAACTAGTTTGGCCTAGGATAAACTAGTTTTGCCTAGTATAAACTAGTTTGGAACAGGATAAACTAGTTTGGCCTTGGATAAACTAGTTTGGCCAAGGATAAACTAGTTTGGCCTAGGATAAAATAGTGTGGCCTAGGATAAACTAGTTTGGCTTAGGATAAACTAGTTTGGCCTAAAATAAACTAGTTTGGCCCAGGAAAAACTAGTTTTGCCTAGGATAAACTAGTTTGGCCTAGGATAAACTAGTTTGGCCTAGGATAAACCAGTTTGGCCTAGGATAAACTAGTTTTGCCTAGGATAAACTAGTTTGGCCAAGGATAAACTAGTTTGGCCTAGGATAAACTAGTTTGGCCTAGGATAAACTAGTTTGGCCTAGGATAAACTAGTTTGGCCTAGGATAAACTAGTTTGGCCTAGGATTAACTAGTTTTGCCTAGGGTAAACTAGTTTTGCCTAGGATAAACTAGTTTGGCCTAGGATAAACTAGTTTGGCCTAGGATAAACTAGTTTGGCCTAGGATAAACTAGTTTTGCCTAGGATAAACTAGTTTGTCCTAGGATAAACTAGTTTGGCCTAGGATAAACTAGTTTGGCCTAGGATATACTAGTTTGGCCTAGGATAAACTAGTTTGGCCAAAGATAAACTAGTTTGGCCTAGGATAAACTAGTTTGGCCTAGGATTAACTAGTTTTGCCTAGGATAAACTAGTTTGCCCTAGGATAAACTAGTTTGGCATAGGATAAACTAGTTTGGCCTAGGATAAACTAGTTTGGCCTAGGATAAACTAGTTTGGCCTAGGATAAACTAGTTTTGCCTAGGATAAACTAGTTTGGCCTAGGATAAACTAGTTTGGCCTAGGATAAACTAGTTTTGCCTAGGATAAACTAGTTTGGCCAAGGATAAACTAGTTTGGCCTAGGATAAACTAGTTTGGCCTAGGATAAACTAGTTTGGCCTAGGATAAACTAGTTTGGCCTAGGATAAACTAGTTTGGCCTAGGATTAACTAGTTTTGCCTAGGATAAACTAGTTTGGCATAGGATAAACTAGTTTGGCCTAGGATAAACTAGTTTTGCCTAGGATAAACTAGTTTGGCCTAGGATAAACTAGTTTGGCCTAGGATTAACTAGTTTTGCCTAGGATAAACTAGTTTGGCCTAGGATAAACTAGTTTGGCCTAGGATAAACTAGTTTTGCCTAGGATAAACTAGTTTGGCCTAGGATAAACTAGTTTGGCCTAGGATTAACTAGTTTTGCCTAGGATAAACTAGTTTGGCCTACGATAAACTAGTTTGGCCTAGGATAAACTAGTTTTGCCTAGGATAAACTAGTTTGGCCTAGGATAAACTAGTTTGGCCTAGGATAAACTAGTTTGGCCTAGGATAAACTAGTTTTGCCTAGGATAAGTTAAAAAATGACGCCACCATCGAAAAATTTTTTCTGTGGTTGGTTCAGCTATTCCCACCCGTTAAAAAATGTCGCCACCATCGAAAAATTTTTTCTGTGGTTGGTTCAGCTATTCCCACCAGTTAAAAAATGACGCCACCATCGAAAATTTTTTTCTGTGGTTGGTTCAGCTATTCCCACCAGTTAAAAAATGACGCCACCATCGAAAATTTTTTTCTGTGGTTGGTTCAGCTATTCCCACCAGTTAAAAAATGACGCCACCATCGAAAAAAATTTTCTGTGGTTGGTTCAGCTATTCCCACCAGTTAAAAAATGACGCCACCGTCGGAATTTTTTTCTGACCCTCGAAATTTTTTTTCTGACCGTCGAAATTTTTTTTCTGCGGCCTAGGATAAACTAGTTTGGCCTAGGATAAACTAGTTTTGCCTAGGATAAACTAGTTTGGCCTAGGATAAACTAGTTTGGCCTAGGATAAACTAGTTTTGCCTAGGATAAACTAGTTTGGCCTAAGATAAACTAGTTTGGCCTAGGATAAACTAGTTTTGCCTAGGATAAACTAGTTTGGCCTAGGATAAACTTGTTTTGCCTAGGATAAACTAGTTTGGCCTAGGATAAACTAGTTTTGCCTAGGATAAACTAGTTTGGCCTAGGATAAACTAGTTTGGCCTAGAATAAACTAGTTTGGCCTAGGATAAACTAGTTTTGCCTAGTATAAACTAGTTTGGAACAGGATAAACTAGTTTGGCCTTGGATAAACTAGTTTGGCCAAGGATAAACTAGTTTGGCCTAGGATAAAATAGTGTGGCCTAGGATAAACTAGTTTGGCTTAGGATAAACTAGTTTGGCCTAAAATAAACTAGTTTGGCCCAGGATAAACTAGTTTTGCCTAGGATAAACTAGTTTGGCCTAGGATAAACTAGTTTGGCCTAGGATAAACCAGTTTGGCCTAGGATAAACTAGTTTTGCCTAGGATAAACTAGTTTGGCCAAGGATAAACTAGTTTGGCCTAGGATAAACTAGTTTGGCCTAGGATAAACTAGTTTGGCCTAGGATAAACTAGTTTGGCCTAGGATAAACTAGTTTGGCCTAGGATTAACTAGTTTTGCCTAGGGTAAACTAGTTTTGCCTAGGATAAACTAGTTTGGCGTAGGATAAACTAGTTTGGCCTAGGATAAACTAGTTTGGCCTAGGATAAACTAGTTTTGCCTAGGATAAACTAGTTTGTCCTAGGATAAACTAGTTTGGCCTAGGATAAACTAGTTTGGCCTAGGATATACTAGTTTGGCCTAGGATAAACTAGTTTGGCCAAAGATAAACTAGTTTGGCCTAGGATAAACTAGTTTGGCCTAGGATTAACTAGTTTCGCCTAGGATAAACTAGTTTGCCCTAGGATAAACTAGTTTGGCATAGGATAAACTAGTTTGGCCTAGGATAAACTAGTTTGGCCTAGGATAAACTAGTTTGGCCTAGGATAAACTAGTTTTGCCTAGGATAAACTAGTTTGGCCTAGGATAAACTAGTTTGGCCTAGGATAAACTAGTTTTGCCTAGGATAAACTAGTTTGGCCAAGGATAAACTAGTTTGGCCTAGGATAAACTAGTTTGGCCTAGGATAAACTAGTTTGGCCTAGGATAAACTAGTTTGGCCTAGGATAAACTAGTTTGGCCTAGGATTAACTAGTTTTGCCTAGGATAAACTAGTTTGGCATAGGATAAACTAGTTTGGCCTAGGATAAACTAGTTTTGCCTAGGATAAACTAGTTTGGCCTAGGATAAACTAGTTTGGCCTAGGATTAACTAGTTTTGCCTAGGATAAACTAGTTTGGCCTAGGATAAACTAGTTTGGCCTAGGATAAACTAGTTTTGCCTAGGATAAACTAGTTTGGCCTAGGATAAACTAGTTTGGCCTAGGATAAACTAGTTTTGCCTAGGATAAGTTAAAAAATGACGCCACCATCGAAAAATTTTTTCTGTGGTTGGTTCAGCTATTCCCACCAGTTAAAAAATGACGCCACCATCGAAAAAATTTTTCTGTGGTTGGTTCAGCTATTCCCACCAGTTAAAAAATGACGCCACCATCGAAAATTTTTTTCTGTGGTTGGTTCAGCTATTCCCACCAGTTAAAAAATGACGCCACCATCGAAAAATTTTTTCTGTGGTTGGTTCGGCTATTCCCGCCAGTTAAAAAATGACGCCACCATCGAAAAATTTTTTCTGTGGTTGGTTCAGCTATTCCCAGCAGTTAAAAAATGACGCCACCATCGAAAAAATTTTTCTGTGGTTGGTTCAGCTATTCCCACCAGTTAAAAAATGACGCCACCATCGAAAATTTTTTTCTGTGGTTGGTTCAGCTATTCCCACCAGTTAAAAAATGACGCAACCATCGAAAAATTTTTTCTGTGGTTGGTTCAGCTATTCCCACCAGTTAAAAAATGACGCCACCATCGAAAATTTTTTTCTGTGGTTGGTTCAGCTATTCCCACCAGTTAAAAAATGACGCCACCATCGAAAATTTTTTTCTGTGGTTGGTTCAGCTATTCCCACCAGTTAAAAAATGACGCCACCATCGAAAAAATTTTCTGTGGTTGGTTCAGCTATTCCCACCAGTTAAAAAATGACGCCACCATCGAAAAAAATTTTCTGTGGTTTGTTCAGCTATTCCCACCAGTTAAAAAATGACGCCACCATCGAAACAATTTTTCTGTGGTTGGTTCAGCTATTCCCACCAGTTAAAAAATGACGCCACCATCGAAAAAATTTTTCTGTGGTTGGTTCAGCTATTCCCACCAGTTAAAAAATGACGCCACCATCGAAAAAAATTTTCTGTGGTTGGTTCAGCTATACCCACCAGTTAAAAAATGACGCCACCATCGAAAAAATTTTTCTGTGGTTGGTTCAGCTATTCCCACCAGTTAAAAAATGACGCCACCGTCGGAATTTTTTTCTGACCCTCGAAATATTTTTTTTGACCGTCGAAATTTTTTTTCTGCGGCCTAGGATAAACTAATTTGGCCTAGGATAAACTAGTTTTGCCTAGGATAAACTAGTTTGGCCTAGGATAAACTAGTTTGGCCTAGGATAAACTAGTTTTGCCTAGGATAAACTAGTTTGGCCTAAGATAAACTAGTTTGGCCTAGGATAAACTAGTTTTGCCTAGGATAAACTAGTTTGGCCTAGTATAAACTAGTTTGGAACAGGATAAACTAGTTTGGCCTAGGATAAACTAGTTTGGCCAAGAATAAACTAGTTTGGCCTAGGATAAAATAGTTTGGCCTAGGATAAACTAGTTTGGCTTAGGATAAACTAGTTTGGCCTAAGATAAACTAGTTTGGCCCAGGATAAACTAGTTTTGCCTAGGATAAACTAGTTTGGCCTAGGATAAACTAGTTTGGCCTAGGATAAACCAGTTTGGCCTAGGATAAACTAGTTTTGCCTAGGATAAACTAGTTTGGCCAAGGATAAACTAGTTTGGCCTAGGATAAACTAGTTTGGCCTAGGATTAACTAGTTTTGCCTAGGATAAACTAGTTTTGCCTAGGATAAACTAGTTTTGCCTAGGATAAACTAGTTTGGCCAAGGATAAACTAGTTTGGCCTAGGATAAACTAGTTTGGCCTAGGATTAACTAGTTTTGCCTAGGATAAACTAGTTTTGCCTAGGATAAACTAGTTTGGCCTAGGATAAACTAGTTTGGCCTAGGATAAACTAGTTTGGCCTAGGATAAACTAGTTTTGCCTAGGATAAACTAGTTTGTCCTAGGATAAACTAGTTTGGCCTAGGATAAACTAGTTTGGCCTAGGATATACTAGTTTGGCCTAGGATAAACTAGTTTGGCCTAGGATAAACTAGTTTTGCCTAGGATAAACTAGTTTGGCCTAAGATAAACTAGTTTGGCCTAGGATAAACTAGTTTGGCCTAGGATAAACTAGTTTGGCCAAGGATAAACTAGTTTGGCCTAGGATAAACTAGTTTGGCCTAGGATTAACTAGTTTTGCCTAGGATAAACTAGTTTGCCCTAGGATAAACTAGTTTGGCCTAGGATAAACTAGTTTGGCCTAGGATAAACTAGTTTGGCCTAGGATAAACTAGTTTGGCCTAGGATAAACTAGTTTGGCCTAGGATAAACTAGTTTTGCCTAGGATAAACTAGTTTGGCCTAGGATAAACTAGTTTGGCCTAGGATAAACTAGTTTGGCCTAGGATAAACTAGTTTGGCCTAGGATAAACTAGTTTGGCCTAGGATAAACTAGTTTGGCCTAGGATTAACTAGTTTTGCCTAGGATAAACTAGTTTGGCATAGGATAAACTAGTTTGGCCTAGGATAAACTAGTTTTGCCTAGGATAAACTCGTTTGGCCTAGGATAAACTAGTTTGGCCTAGGATAAACTAGTTTGGCCTAGGATAAACTAGTTTGGCCTAGGATAAACTAGTTTTGCCTAGGATAAGTTAAAAAATGACGCCACCATCGAAAAATTTTTTCTGTGGTTGGTTCAGCTATTCCCACCAGTTAAAAAATGACGCCACCATCGAAAAATTTTTTCTGTGGTTGGTTCAGCTATTCCCACCAGTTAAAAAATGACGCCACCATCGAAAAATTTTTTCTGTGGTTGGTTCGGCTATTCCCGCCAGTTAAAAAATGACGCCACCATCGAAAATTTTTTTCTGTGGTTGGTTCAGCTATTCCCAGCAGTTAAAAAATGACGCCACCATCGAAAAAATTTTTCTGTGGTTGGTTCAGCTATTCCCACCAGTTAAAAAATGACGCCACCATCGAAAATTTTTTTCTGTGGTTGGTTCAGCTATTCCCACCAGTTAAAAAATGACGCCACCATCGAAAAATTTTTTCTGTGGTTGGTTCGGCTATTCCCGCCAGTTAAAAAATGACGCCACCATCGAAAATTTTTTTCTGTGGTTGGTTCAGCTATTCCCAGCAGTTAAAAAATGACGCCACCATCGAAAAAATTTTTCTGTGGTTGGTTCAGCTATTCCCACCAGTTAAAAAATGACGCCACCATCGAAAATTTTTTTCTGTGGTTGGTTCAGCTATTCCCACCAGTTAAAAAATGACGCAACCATCGAAAAATTTTTTCTGTGGTTGGTTCAGCTATTCCCAACAGTTAAAAAATGACGCCACCATCGAAAATTTTTTTCTGTGGTTGGTTCAGCTATTCCCACCAGTTAAAAAATGACGCCACCATCGAAAATTTTTTTCTGTGGTTGGTTCAGCTATTCCCACCAGTTAAAAAATGACGCCACCATCGAAAAAATTTTCTGTGGTTGGTTCAGCTATTCCCACCAGTTAAAAAATGACGCCACCATCGAAAAAAATTTTCTGTGGTTTGTTCAGCTATTCCCACCAGTTAAAAAATGACGCCACCATCGAAACAATTTTTCTGTGGTTGGTTCAGCTATTCCCACCAGTTAAAAAATGACGCCACCATCGAAAAAATTTTTCTGTGGTTGGTTCAGCTATTCCCACCAGTTAAAAAATGACGCCACCATCGAAAAAAATTTTCTGTGGTTGGTTCAGCTATTCCCACCAGTTAAAAAATGACGCCACCTTCGAAAAAATTTTTCTGTGGTTGGTTCAGCTATTCCCACCAGTTAAAAAATGACGCCACCGTCGGAATTTTTTTCTGACCCTCGAAATATTTTTTTTGACCGTCGAAATTTTTTTTCTGCGGCCTAGGATAAACTAATTTGGCCTAGGATAAACTAGTTTTGCCTAGGATAAACTAGTTTGGCCTAGGATAAACTAGTTTGGCCTAGGATAAACTAGTTTTGCCTAGGATAAACTAGTTTGGCCTAAGATAAACTAGTTTGGCCTAGGATAAACTAGTTTTGCCTAGGATAAACTAGTTTGGCCTAGTATAAACTAGTTTGGAACAGGATAAACTAGTTTGGCCTAGGATAAACTAGTTTGGCCAAGAATAAACTAGTTTGGCCTAGGATAAAATAGTTTGGCCTAGGATAAACTAGTTTGGCTTAGGATAAACTAGTTTGGCCTAAGATAAACTAGTTTGGCCCAGGATAAACTAGTTTTGCCTAGGATAAACTAGTTTGGCCTAGGATAAACTAGTTTGGCCTAGGATAAACCAGTTTGGCCTAGGATAAACTAGTTTTGCCTAGGATAAACTAGTTTGGCCAAGGATAAACTAGTTTGGCCTAGGATAAACTAGTTTGGCCTAGGATTAACTAGTTTTGCCTAGGATAAACTAGTTTTGCCTAGGATAAACTAGTTTTGCCTAGGATAAACTAGTTTGGCCAAGGATAAACTAGTTTGGCCTAGGATAAACTAGTTTGGCCTAGGATTAACTAGTTTTGCCTAGGATAAACTAGTTTTGCCTAGGATAAACTAGTTTGGCCTAGGATAAACTAGTTTGGCCTAGGATAAACTAGTTTGGCCTAGGATAAACTAGTTTTGCCTAGGATAAACTAGTTTGTCCTAGGATAAACTAGTTTGGCCTAGGATAAACTAGTTTGGCCTAGGATATACTAGTTTGGCCTAGGATAAACTAGTTTGGCCTAGGATAAACTAGTTTTGCCTAGGATAAACTAGTTTGGCCTAAGATAAACTAGTTTGGCCTAGGATAAACTAGTTTGGCCTAGGATAAACTAGTTTGGCCAAGGATAAACTAGTTTGGCCTAGGATAAACTAGTTTGGCCTAGGATTAACTAGTTTTGCCTAGGATAAACTAGTTTGCCCTAGGATAAACTAGTTTGGCATAGGATAAACTAGTTTTGCCTAGGATAAACTAGTTTGGCCTAGGATAAACTAGTTTGGCCTAGGATAAACTAGTTTGGCCTAGGATAAACTAGTTTGGCCTAGGATAAACTAGTTTTGCCTAGGATAAACTAGTTTGGCCAAGGATAAACTAGTTTGGCCTAGGAAAAACTAGTTTGGCCTAGGATAAACTAGTTTGGCCTAGGATAAACTAGTTTGGCCTAGGATAAACTAGTTTGGCCTAGGATAAACTAGTTTGGCCTAGGATTAACTAGTTTTGCCTAGGATAAACTAGTTTGGCATAGGATAAACTAGTTTGGCCTAGGATAAACTAGTTTTGCCTAGGATAAACTCGTTTGGCCTAGGATAAACTAGTTTGGCCTAGGATAAACTAGTTTGGCCTAGGATAAACTAGTTTTGCCTAGGATAAACTAGTTTGTCCTAGGATAAACTAGTTTGGCCTAGGATAAACTAGTTTGGCCTAGGATATACTAGTTTGGCCTAGGATAAACTAGTTTGGCCAAGGATAAACTAGTTTTGCCTAGGATAAACTAGTTTGGCCTAGGATAAACTAGTTTGGCCTAGGATAAACTAGTTTTGCCTAGGATAAACTAGTTTGGCCTAGGATAAACTAGTTTGGCCTAGGATAAACTAGTTTGGCCTAGGATAAACTAGTTTTGCCTAGGATAAGTTAAAAAATGACGCCACCATCGAAAATTTTTTTCTGTGGTTGGTTCAGCTATTCCCACCAGTTAAAAAATGACGCCACCATCGAAAATTTTTTTCTGTGGTTGGTTCAGCTATTCCCACCAGTTAAAAAATGACGCCACCATCGAAACAATTTTTCTGTGGTTGGTTCAGCTATTCCCACCAGTTAAAAAATGACACCACCATCGAAAAAATTTTTCTGTGGTTGGTTCAGCTATTCCCACCAGTTAAAAAATGACGCCACCATCGAAAAAATTTTTCTGTGGTTGGTTCAGCTATTCCCACCAGTTAAAAAATGACGCCACCATCGAAAAAATTTTTCTGTGGTTGGTTCAGCTATTCCCACCAGTTAAAAAATGACGCCACCATCGAAAAAATTTTTCTGTGGTTGGTTCAGCTATTCCCACCAGTTAACAAATGACGCCACCATCGAAAATTTTTTTCTGTGGTTGGTTCAGCTATTCCCACCAGTTAAAAAATGACGCCACCATCGAAAAATTTTTTCTGTGGTTGGTTCAGCTATTCCCACCAGTTAAAAAATGACGCCACCATCGAAAATTTTTTTCTGTGGTTGGTTCAGCTATTCCCACCAGTTAAAAAATGACGCCACCATCGAAAATTTTTTTCTGTGGTTGGTTCAGCTATTCCCACCAGTTAAAAAATGACGCCACCATCGAAAAAATTTTTCTGTGGTTGGTTCAGCTATTCCCACCAGTTAAAAAATGACGCCACCATCGAAAAAATTTTTCTGTGGTTGGTTCAGCTATTCCCACCAGTTAAAAAATGACGCCACCGTCGGAATTTTTTTCTGACCCTCGAAATTTTTTTTCTGACCGTCGAAATTTTTTTTCTGCGGCCTAGGATAAACTAGTTTGGCCTAGGATAAACTAGTTTTGCCTAGGATAAACTAGTTTGGCCTAGGATAAACTAGTTTGGCCTAGGATAAACTAGTTTTGCCTAGGATAAACTAGTTTGGCCTAAGATAAACTAGTTTGGCCTAGGATAAACTAGTTTTGCCTAGGATAAACTAGTTTGGCCTAGGATAAACTTGTTTTGCCTAGGATAAACTAGTTTGGCCTAGGATAAACTAGTTTTGCCTAGGATAAACTAGTTTGGCCTAGGATAAACTAGTTTGGCCTAGAATAAACTAGTTTGGCCTAGGATAAACTAGTTTTGCCTAGTATAAACTAGTTTGGAACAGGATAAACTAGTTTGGCCTTGGATAAACTAGTTTGGCCAAGGATAAACTAGTTTGGCCTAGGATAAAATAGTTTGGCCTAGGATAAACTAGTTTGGCTTAGGATAAACTAGTTTGGCCTAAAATAAACTAGTTTGGCCCAGGATAAACTAGTTTTGCCTAGGATAAACTAGTTTGGCCTAGGATAAACTAGTTTGGCCTAGGATAAACCAGTTTGGCCTAGGATAAACTAGTTTTGCCTAGGATAAACTAGTTTGGCCTAGGATAAACTTGTTTTGCCTAGGATAAACTAGTTTGGCCTAGGATAAACTAGTTTTGCCTAGGATAAACTAGTTTGGCCTAGGATAAACTAGTTTGGCCTAGAATAAACTAGTTTGGCCTAGGATAAACTAGTTTTGCCTAGTATAAACTAGTTTGGAACAGGATAAACTAGTTTGGCCTTGGATAAACTAGTTTGGCCAAGGATAAACTAGTTTGGCCTAGGATAAAATAGTTTGGCCTAGGATAAACTAGTTTGGCTTAGGATAAACTAGTTTGGCCTAAAATAAACTAGTTTGGCCCAGGATAAACTAGTTTTGCCTAGGATAAACTAGTTTGGCCTAGGATAAACTAGTTTGGCCTAGGATAAACCAGTTTGGCCTAGGATAAACTAGTTTTGCCTAGGATAAACTAGTTTGGCCAAGGATAAACTAGTTTGGCCTAGGATAAACTAGTTTGGCCTAGGATAAACTAGTTTGGCCTAGGATAAACTAGTTTGGCCTAGGATAAACTAGTTTGGCCTAGGATTAACTAGTTTTGCCTAGGATAAACTAGTTTTGCCTAGGATAAACAAGTTTGGCCTAGGATAAACTAGTTTGGCCTAGGATAAACTAGTTTGGCCTAGGATAAACTAGTTTTGCCTAGGATAAACTAGTTTGTCCTAGGATAAACTAGTTTGGCCTAGGATAAACTAGTTTGGCCTAGGATATACTAGTTTGGCCTAGGATAAACTAGTTTGGCCAAAGATAAACTAGTTTGGCCTAGGATAAACTAGTTTGGCCTAGGATTAACTAGTTTTGCCTAGGATAAACTAGTTTGCCCTAGGATAAACTAGTTTGGCATAGGATAAACTAGTTTGGCCTAGGATAAACTAGTTTGGCCTAGGATAAACTAGTTTGGCCTAGGATAAACTAGTTTTGCCTAGGATAAACTAGTTTGGCCTAGGATAAACTAGTTTGGCCTAGGATAAACTAGTTTTGCCTAGGATAAACTAGTTTGGCCAAGGATAAACTAGTTTGGCCTAGGATAAACTAGTTTGGCCTAGGATAAACTAGTTTGGCCTAGGATAAACTAGTTTGGCCTAGGATAAACTAGTTTGGCCTAGGATTAACTAGTTTTGCCTAGGATAAACTAGTTTGGCATAGGATAAACTAGTTTGGCCTAGGATAAACTAGTTTTGCCTAGGATAAACTAGTTTGGCCTAGGATAAACTAGTTTGGCCTAGGATTAACTAGTTTTGCCTAGGATAAACTAGTTTGGCCTAGGATAAACTAGTTTGGCCTAGGATAAACTAGTTTTGCCTAGGATAAACTAGTTTGGCCTAGGATAAACTAGTTTGGCCTAGGATAAACTAGTTTGGCCTAGGATAAACTAGTTTGGCCTAGGATAAACTAGTTTTGCCTAGGATAAGTTAAAAAATGACGCCACCATCGAAAAATTTTTTCTGTGGTTGGTTCAGCTATTCCCACCAGTTAAAAAATGACGCCACCATCGAAAAATTTTTTCTGTGGTTGGTTCAGCTATTCCCACCAGTTAAAAAATGACGCCACCATCGAAAATTTTTTTCTGTGGTTGGTTCAGCTATTCCCACCAGTTAAAAAATGACGCCACCATCGAAAATTTTTTTCTGTGGTTGGTTCAGCTATTCCCACCAGTTAAAAAATGACGCCACCATCGAAAAAATTTTTCTGTGGTTGGTTCAGATATTCCCACCAGTTAAAAAATGACGCCACCATCGAAAAAATTTTTCTGTGGTTGGTTCAGCTATTCCCACCAGTTAAAAAATGACGCCACCGTCGGAATTTTTTTCTGACCCTCGAAATTTTTTTTCTGACCGTCGATATTTTTTTTCTGCGGCCTAGGATAAACTAGTTTGGCCTAGGATAAACTAGTTTTGCCTAGGATAAACTAGTTTGGCCTAGGATAAACTAGTTTGGCCTAGGATAAACTAGTTTTGCCTAGGATAAACTAGTTTGGCCTAAGATAAACTAGTTTGGCCTAGGATAAACTAGTTTTGCCTAGGATAAACTAGTTTGGCCTAGGATAAACTTGTTTTGCCTAGGATAAACTAGTTTGGCCTAGGATAAACTAGTTTTGCCTAGGATAAACTAGTTTGGCCTAGGATAAACTAGTTTGGCCTAGAATAAACTAGTTTGGCCTAGGATAAACTAGTTTTGCCTAGTATAAACTAGTTTGGAACAGGATAAACTAGTTTGGCCTTGGATAAACTAGTTTGGCCAAGGATAAACTAGTTTGGCCTAGGATAAAATAGTGTGGCCTAGGATAAACTAGTTTGGCTTAGGATAAACTAGTTTGGCCTAAAATAAACTAGTTTGGCCCAGGATAAACTAGTTTTGCCTAGGACAAACTAGTTTGGCCTAGGATAAACTAGTTTGGCCTAGGATAAACTAGTTTGGCCTAGGATAAACCAGTTTGGCCTAGGATAAACTAGTTTTGCCTAGGATAAACTAGTTTGGCCAAGGATAAACTAGTTTGGCCTAGGATAAACTAGTTTGGCCTAGGATAAACTAGTTTGGCCTAGGATAAACTAGTTTGGCCTAGGATAAACTAGTTTGGCCTAGGATTAACTAGTTTTGCCTAGGGTAAACTAGTTTTGCCTAGGATAAACTAGTTTGGCCTAGGATAAACTAGTTTGGCCTAGGATAAACTAGTTTTGCCTAGGATAAACTAGTTTGTCCTAGGATAAACTAGTTTGGCCTAGGATAAACTAGTTTGGCCTAGGATATACTAGTTTGGCCTAGGATAAACTAGTTTGGCCAAAGATAAACTAGTTTGGCCTAGGATAAACTAGTTTGGCCTAGGATAAACTAGTTTTGCCTAGGATAAACTAATTTGGCCTAGGATAAACTAGTTTGGCCTAGGATAAACTAGTTTTGCCTAGGATAAACTAGTTTGGCCAAGGATAAACTAGTTTGGCCTAGGATAAACTAGTTTGGCCTAGGATAAACTAGTTTGGCCTAGGATAAACTAGTTTGGCCTAGGATAAACTAGTTTGGCCTAGGATTAACTAGTTTTGCCTAGGATAAACTAGTTTGGCATAGGATAAACTAGTTTGGCCTAGGATAAACTAGTTTTGCCTAGGATAAACTAGTTTGGCCTAGGATAAACTAGTTTGGCCTAGGATTAACTAGTTTTGCCTAGGATAAACTAGTTTGGCCTAGGATAAACTAGTTTGGCCTAGGATAAACTAGTTTGGCCTAGGATAAACTAGTTTTGCCTAGGATAAACTAGTTTGGCCTAGGATCAACTAGTTTGGCCTAGGATAAACTAGTTTGGCCTAGGATAAACTAGTTTTGCCTAGGATAAGTTAAAAAATGACGCCACCATCGAAAAATTTTTTCTGTGGTTGGTTCAGCTATTCCCACCAGTTAAAAAATGACGCCACCATCGAAAATTTTTTTGTGTGGTTGGTTCAGCTATTCCCACCAGTTAAAAAATGACGCCACCATCGAAAAATTTTTTCTGTGGTTGGTTCGGCTATTCCCGCCAGTTAAAAAATGACGCCACCATCGAAAAATTTTTTCTGTGGTTGGTTCAGCTATTCCCAGCAGTTAAAAAATGACGCCACCATCGAAAAAATTTTTCTGTGGTTGGTTCAGCTATTCCCACCAGTTAAAAAATGACGCCACCATCGAAAAAATTTTTCTGTGGTTGGTTCAGCTATTCCCACCAGTTAAAAAATGACGCCACCGTCGGAATTTTTTTCTGACCCTCGAAATATTTTTTTTGACCGTCAAAATTTTTTTTCTGCGGCCTAGGATAAACTAATTTGGCCTAGGATAAACTAGTTTTGCCTAGGATAAACTAGTTTGGCCTAGGATAAACTAGTTTGGCCTAGGATAAACTAGTTTGGCCTAGGATAAACTAGTTTTGCCTAGGATAAACTAGTTTGGCCTAAGATAAACTAGTTTGGCCTAGGATAAACTAGTTTTGCCTAGGATAAACTAGTTTGGCCTAGTATAAACTAGTTTGGAACAGGATAAACTAGTTTGGCCTAGGATAAACTAGTTTGGCCAAGAATAAACTAGTTTGGCCTAGGATAAAATAGTTTGGCCTAGGATAAACTAGTTTGGCTTAGGATAAACTAGTTTGGCCTAAGATAAACTAGTTTGGCCCAGGATAAACTAGTTTTGCCTAGGATAAACTAGTTTGGCCTAGGATAAACTAGTTTGGCCTAGGATAAACCAGTTTGGCCTAGGATAAACTAGTTTTGCCTAGGATAAACTAGTTTGGCCAAGGATAAACTAGTTTGGCCTAGGATAAACTAGTTTGGCCTAGGATTAACTAGTTTTGCCTAGGATAAACTAGTTTTGCCTAGGATAAACTAGTTTTGCCTAGGATAAACTAGTTTGGCCAAGGATAAACTAGTTTGGCCTAGGATAAACTAGTTTGGCCTAGGATTAACTAGTTTTGCCTAGGATAAACTAGTTATGCCTAGGATAAACTAGTTTGGCCTAGGATAAACTAGTTTGGCCTAGGATAAACTAGTTTGGCCTAGGATAAACTAGTTTTGCCTAGGATAAACTAGTTTGTCCTAGGATAAACTAGTTTGGCCTAGGATAAACTAGTTTGGCCTAGGATATACTAGTTTGGCCTAGGATAAACTAGTTTGGCCTAGGATAAACTAGTTTTGCCTAGGATAAACTAGTTTGGCCTAAGATAAACTAGTTTGGCCTAGGATAAACTAGTTTGGCCTAGGATAAACTAGTTTGGCCAAGGATAAACTAGTTTGGCCTAGGATAAACTAGTTTGGCCTAGGATTATCTAGTTTTGCCTAGGATAAACTAGTTTGCCCGAGGATAAACTAGTTTGGCATAGGATAAACTAGTTTTGCCTAGGATAAACTAGTTTGGCCTAGGATAAACTAGTTTGGCCTAGGATAAACTAGTTTGGCCTAGGATAAACTAGTTTGGCCTAGGATAAACTAGTTTGGCCTAGGATAAACTAGTTTTGCCTAGGATAAACTAGTTTGGCCAAGGATAAACTAGTTTGGCCTAGGATAAACTAGTTTGGCCTAGGATAAACTAGTTTGGCCTAGGATAAACTAGTTTGGCCTAGGATAAACTAGTTTGGCCTAGGATTAACTAGTTTTGCCTAGGATAAACTAGTTTGGCATAGGATAAACTAGTTTGGCCTAGGATAAACTAGTTTTGCCTAGGATAAACTCGTTTGGCCTAGGATAAACTAGTTTGGCCTAGGATAAACTAGTTTGGCCTAGGATAAACTAGTTTTGCCTAGGATAAACTAGTTTGTCCTAGGATAAACTAGTTTGGCCTAGGATAAACTAGTTTGGCCTAGGATATACTAGTTTGGCCTTGGATAAACTAGTTTGGCCAAGGATAAACTAGTTTGGCCTAGGATAAACTAGTTTGGCCTAGGATAAACTAGTTTGGCCTAGGATAAACTAGTTTGGCCTAGGATTAACTAGTTTTGCCTAGGATAAACTAGTTTGGCCTAGGATAAACTAGTTTGGCCTAGGATAAACTAGTTTTGCCTAGGATAAACTAGTTTGGCCTAGGATAAACTAGTTTGGCCTAGGATAAACTAGTTTGGCCTAGGATAAACTAGTTTGGCCTAGGATAAACTAGTTTTGCCTAGGATAAGTTAAAAAATGACGCCACCATCGAAAAATTTTTTCTGTGGTTGGTTCAGCTATTCCCACCAGTTAAAAAATGACGCCACCATCGAAAATTTTTTTCTGTGGTTGGTTCAGCTATTCCCACCAGTTAAAAAATGACGCCACCATCGAAACAATTTTTCTGTGGTTGGTTCAGCTATTCCCACCAGTTAAAAAATGACACCACCATCGAAAAAATTTTTCTGTGGTTGGTTCAGCTATTCCCACCAGTTAAAAAATGACGCCACCATCGAAAAAATTTTTCTGTGGTTGGTTCAGCTATTCCCACCAGTTAAAAAATGACGCCACCATCGAAAAAATTTTCTGTGGTTGGTTCAGCTATTCCCACCAGTTAAAAAATGACGCCACCATCGAAAAAATTTTTCTGTGGTTGGTTCAGCTATTCCCACCAGTTAAAAAATGACGCCACCATCGAAAATTTTTTTCTGTGGTTGGTTCAGCTATTCCCACCAGTTAAAAAATGACGCCACCATCGAAAAATTTTTTCTGTGGTTGGTTCAGCTATTCCCACCAGTTAAAAAATGACGCCACCATCGAAAATTTTTTTCTGTGGTTGGTTCAGCTATTCCCACCAGTTAAAAAATGACGCCACCAACGAAAATTTTTTTCTGTGGTTGGTTCAGCTATTCCCACCTGTTAAAAAATGACGCCACCATCGAAAAAATTTTTCTGTGGTTGGTTCAGCTATTCCCACCAGTTAAAAAATGACGCCACCATCGAAAAAATTTTTCTGTGGTTGGTTCAGCTATTCCCACCAGTTAAAAAATGACGCCACCGTCGGAATTTTTTTCTGACCCTCGAAATTTTTTTTCTGACCGTCGAAATTTTTTTTCTGCGGCCTAGGATAAACTAGTTTGGCCTAGGATAAACTAGTTTTGCCTAGGATAAACTAGTTTGGCCTAGGATAAACTAGTTTGGCCTAGGATAAACTAGTTTTGCCTAGGATAAACTAGTTTGGCCTAAGATAAACTAGTTTGGCATAGGATAAACTAGTTTTGCCTAGGATAAACTAGTTTGGCCTAGGATAAACTTGTTTTGCCTAGGATAAACTAGTTTGGCCTAGGATAAACTAGTTTTGCCTAGGATAAACTAGTTTGGCCTAGGATAAACTAGTTTGGCCTAGAATAATAAACTAGTTTGGCCTAGGATAAACTAGTTTGGCCTAGGATAAACTAGTTTTGCCTAGGATAAACTAGTTTGGCCTAGGATAAACTAGTTTGGCCTAGGATAAACTAGTTTGGCCTAGGATAAACTAGTTTTGCCTAGGATAAGTTAAAAAATGACGCCACCATCGAAAAATTTTTTCTGTGGTTGGTTCAGCTATTCCCACCAGTTAAAAAATGACGCCACCATCGAAAAATTTTTTCTGTGGTTGGTTCAGCTATTCCCACCAGTTAAAAAATGACGCCACCATCGAAAAAAATTTTCTGTGGTTGGTTCAGCTATTCCCACCAGTTAAAAAATGACGCCACCATCGAAAATTTTTTTCTGTGGTTGGTTCAGCTATTCCCACCAGTTAAAAAATGACGCCACCATCGAAAATTTTTTTCTGTGGTTGGTTCAGCTATTCCCACCAGTTAAAAAATGACGCCACCATCGAAAAAATTTTTCTGTGGTTGGTTCAGATATTCCCACCAGTTAAAAAATGACGCCACCATCGAAAAAATTTTTCTGTGGTTGGTTCAGCTATTCCCACCAGTTAAAAAATGACGCCACCGTCGGAATTTTTTTCTGACCCTCGAAATTTTTTTTCTGACCGTCGATATTTTTTTTCTGCGGCCTAGTATAAACTAGTTTGGCCTAGGATAAACTAGTTTTGCCTAGGATAAACTAGTTTGGCCTAGGATAAACTAGTTTGGCCTAGGATAAACTAGTTTTGCCTAGGATAAACTAGTTTGGCCTAAGATAAACTAGTTTGGCCTAGGATAAACTAGTTTTGCCTAGGATAAACTAGTTTGGCCTAGGATAAACTTGTTTTGCCTAGGATAAACTAGTTTGGCCTAGGATAAACTAGTTTTGCCTAGAATAAACTAGTTTGGCCTAGGATAAACTAGTTTGGCCTAGAATAAACTAGTTTGGCCTAGGATAAACTAGTTTTGCCTAGTATAAACTAGTTTGGAACAGGATAAACTAGTTTGGCCTTGGATAAACTAGTTTGGCCAAGGATAAACTAGTTTGGCCTAGGATAAAATAGTGTGGCCTAGGATAAACTAGTTTGGCTTAGGATAAACTAGTTTGGCCTAGGATAAACTAGTTTTGCCTAGGATAAACTAGTTTGGCCAAGGATAAACTAGTTTGGCCTAGGATAAACTAGTTTGGCCTAGGATAAACTAGTTTGGCCTAGGATAAACTAGTTTGGCCTAGGATAAACTAGTTTGGCCTAGGATTAACTAGTTTTGCCTAGGATAAACTAGTTTGGCATAGGATAAACTAGTTTGGCCTAAGATAAACTAGTTTTGCCTAGGATAAACTAGTTTGGCCTAGGATAAACTAGTTTGGCCTAGGATTAACTAGTTTTGCCTAGGATAAACTAGTTTGGCCTAGGATAAACTAGTTTGGCCTAGGATAAACTAGTTTTGCCTAGGATAAACTAGTTTGGCCTAGGATAAACTAGTTTGGCCTAGGATAAACTAGTTTGGCCTAGGATAAACTAGTTTTGCCTAGGATAAACTAGTTTGTCCTAGGATAAACTAGTTTGGCCTAGGATAAACTAGTTTGGCCTAGGATATACTAGTTTGGCCTAGGATAAACTAGTTTGGCCAAAGATAAACTAGTTTGGCCTAGGATAAACTAGTTTGGCCTAGGATTAACTAGTTTTGCCTAGGATAAACTAGTTTGCCCTAGGATAAACTAGTTTGGCATAGGATAAACTAGTTTGGCCTAGGAGAAACTAGTTTGGCCTAGGATAAACTAGTTTGGCCTAGGATAAACTAGTTTTGCCTAGGATAAACTAGTTTGGCCTAGGATAAACTAGTTTGGCCTAGGATAAACTAGTTTTGCCTAGGATAAACTAGTTTGGCCAAGGATAAACTAGTTTGGCCTAGGATAAACTAGTTTGGCCTAGGATAAACTAGTTTGGCCTAGGATAAACTAGTTTGGCCTAGGATAAACTAGTTTGGCCTAGGATTAACTAGTTTTGCCTAGGATAAACTAGTTTGGCATAGGATAAACTAGTTTGGCCTAGGATAAACTAGTTTTGCCTAGGATAAACTAGTTTGGCCTAGGATAAACTAGTTTGGCCTAGGATTAACTAGTTTTGCCTAGGATAAACTAGTTTGGCCTAGGATAAACTAGTTTGGCCTAGGATAAACTAGTTTTGCCTAGGATAAACTAGTTTGGCCTAGGATAAACTAGTTTGGCCTAGGATAAACTAGTTTGGCCTAGGATAAACTAGTTTTGCCTAGGATAAGTTAAAAAATGACGCCACCATCGAAAAAATTTTTCTGTGGTTGGTTCAGCTATTCCCACCAGTTAAAAAATGACGCCACCATCGAAAAATTTTTTCTGTGGTTGGTTCAGCTATTCCCACCAGTTAAAAAATGACGCCACCATCGAAAATTTTTTTCTGTGGTTGGTTCAGCTATTCCCACCAGTTAAAAAATGACGCCACCATCGAAAAATTTTTTCTGTGGTTGGTTCAGCTATTCCCACCAGTTAAAAAATGACGCCACCATCGAAAATTTTTTTCTGTGGTTGGTTCAGCTATTCCCACCAGTTAAAAAATGACGCCACCATCGAAAAAATTTTTCTGTGGTTGGTTCAGCTATTCCCACCAGTTAAAAAATGACGCCACCATCGAAAAAAATTTTCTGTGGTTGGTTCAGCTATTCCCACCAGTTAAAAAATGACGCCACCATCGAAAAAATTTTTCTGTGGTTGGTTCAGCTATTCCCAGCAGTTAAAAAATGACGCCACCATCGAAAAAATTTTTCTGTGGTTGGTTCAGCTATTCCCACCAGTTAAAAAATGACGCCACCATCGAAAATTTTTTTCTGTGGTTGGTTCAGCTATTCCCACCAGTTAAAAAATGACGCAACCATCGAAAAATTTTTTCTGTGGTTGGTTCAGCTATTCCCACCAGTTAAAAAATGACGCCACCATCGAAAATTTTTTTCTGTGGTTGGTTCAGCTATTCCCACCAGTTAAAAAATGACGCCACCATCGAAAATTTTTTTCTGTGGTTGGTTCAGCTATTCCCACCAGTTAAAAAATGACGCCACCATCGAAAAAATTTTCTGTGGTTGGTTCAGCTATTCCCACCAGTTAAAAAATGACGTCACCATCGAAAAAAATTTTCTGTGGTTTGTTCAGCTATTCCCACCAGTTAAAAAATGACGCCACCATCGAAACAATTTTTCTGTGGTTGGTTCAGCTATTCCCACCAGTTAAAAAATGACGCCACCATCGAAAAAATTTTTCTGTGGTTGGTTCAGCTATTCCCACCAGTTAAAAAATGACGCCACCATCGAAAAAAATTTTCTGTGGTTGGTTCAGCTATTCCCACCAGTTAAAAAATGACGCCACCATCGAAAAAATTTTTCTGTGGTTGGTTCAGCTATTCCCACCAGTTAAAAAATGACGCCACCGTCGGAATTTTTTTCTGACCCTCGAAATATTTTTTTTGACCGTCGAAATTTTTTTTCTGCGGCCTAGGATAAACTAATTTGGCCTAGGATAAACTAGTTTTGCCTAGGATAAACTAGTTTGGCCTAGGATAAACTAGTTTGGCCTAGGATAAACTAGTTTTGCCTAGGATAAACTAGTTTGGCCTAAGATAAACTAGTTTGGCCTAGGATAAACTAGTTTTGCCTAGGATAAACTAGTTTGGCCTAGTATAAACTAGTTTGGAACAGGATAAACTAGTTTGGCCTAGGATAAAATAGTTTGGCCTAGGATAAACTAGTTTCGCTTAGGATAAACTAGTTTGGCCTAAGATAAACTAGTTTGGCCTAGGATAAACTAGTTTGGCCTAGGATAAACTAGTTTGGCCTAGGATTAACTAGTTTTGCCTAGGATAAACTAGTTTGGCATAGGATAAACTAGTTTGGCCGAGGATAAACTAGTTTTGCCTAGGATAAACTCGTTTGGCCTAGGATAAACTAGTTTGGCCTAGGATAAACTAGTTTGGCCTAGGATAAACTAGTTTTGCCTAGGATAAACTAGTTTGTCCTAGGATAAACTAGTTTGGCCTAGGATAAACTAGTTTGGCCTAGGATATACTAGTTTGGCCTAGGATAAACTAGTTTGGCCAAGGATAAACTAGTTTGGCCTAGGATAAACTAGTTTGGCCTAGGATAAACTAGTTTGGCCTAGGATAAACTAGTTTGGCCTAGGATTAACTAGTTTTGCCTACGATAAACTAGTTTGGCCTAGTATAAACTAGTTTGGAACAGGATAAACTAGTTTGGCCTAGGATAAACTAGTTTGGCCAAGAATAAACTAGTTTGGCCTAGGATAAAATAGTTTGGCCTAGGATAAACTAGTTTGGCTTAGGATAAACTAGTTTGGCCTAAGATAAACTAGTTTGGCCCAGGATAAACTAGTTTTGCCTAGGATAAACTAGTTTGGCCTAGGATAAACTAGTTTGGCCTAGGATAAACCAGTTTGGCCTAGGATAAACTAGTTTTGCCTAGGATAAACTAGTTTGGCCAAGGATAAACTAGTTTGGCCTAGGATAAACTAGTTTGGCCTAGGATTAACTAGTTTTGCCTAGGATAAACTAGTTTTGCCTAGGATAAACTAGTTTGGCCTAGGATAAACTAGTTTGGCCTAGGATAAACTAGTTTTGCCTAGGATAAACTAGTTTGTCCTAGGATAAACTAGTTTGGCCTAGGATAAACTAGTTTGGCCTAGGATATACTAGTTTGGCCTAGGATAAACTAGTTTGGCCTAGGATAAACTAGTTTTGCCTAGGATAAACTAGTTTGGCCTAAGATAAACTAGTTTGTCCTAGGATAAACTAGTTTGGCCTAGGATAAACTAGTTTGGCCAAGGATAAACTAGTTTGGCCTAGGATAAACTAGTTTGGCCTAGGATTAACTAGTTTTGCCTAGGATAAACTAGTTTGCCCTAGGATAAACTAGTTTGGCATAGGATAAACTAGTTTTGCCTAGGATAAACTAGTTTGGCCTAGGATAAACTAGTTTGGCCTAGGATAAACTAGTTTGGCCTAGGATAAACTAGTTTGGCCTAGGATAAACTAGTTTGGCCTAGGATAAACTAGTTTTGCCTAGGATAAACTAGTTTGGCCAAGGATAAACTAGTTTGGCCTAGGATAAACTAGTTTGGCCTAGGATAAACTAGTTTGGCCTAGGATAAACTAGTTTGGCCTAGGATAAACTAGTTTGGCCTAGGATTAACTAGTTTTGCCTAGGATAAACTAGTTTGGCATAGGATAAACTAGTTTGGCCGAGGATAAACTAGTTTTGCCTAGGATAAACTCGTTTGGCCTAGGATAAACTAGTTTGGCCTAGGATAAACTAGTTTGGCCTAGGATAAACTAGTTTTGCCTAGGATAAACTAGTTTGTCCTAGGATAAACTAGTTTGGCCTAGGATAAACTAGTTTGGCCTAGGATATACTAGTTTGGCCTAGGATAAACTAGTTTGGCCAAGGATAAACTAGTTTGGCCTAGGATAAACTAGTTTGGCCTAGGATAAACTAGTTTGGCCTAGGATAAACTAGTTTGGCCTAGGATTAACTAGTTTTGCCTAGGATAAACTAGTTTGGCCTAGGATAAACTAGTTTGGCCTAGGATAAACTAGTTTTGCCTAGGATAAACTAGTTTGGCCTAGGATAAACTAGTTTGGCCTAGGATAAACTAGTTTGGCCTAGGATAAACTAGTTTTGCCTAGGATAAGTTAAAAAATGACGCCACCATCGAAAAATTTTTTCTGTGGTTGGTTCAGCTATTCCCACCAGTTAAAAAATGACGCCACCATCGAAAATTTTTTTCTGTGGTTGGTTCAGCTATTCCCACCAGTTAAAAAATGACGCCACCATCGAAAAAAATTTTCTGTGGTTTGTTCAGCTATTCCCACCAGTTAAAAAATGACGCCACCATCGAAAAAATTTTTCTGTGGTTGGTTCAGCTATTCCCACCAGTTAAAAAATGACGCCACCATCGAAAAATTTTTTCTGTGGTTGGTTCAGCTATTCCCACCAGTTAAAAAATGACGCCACCATCGAAAATTTTTTTCTGTGGTTGGATCAGCTACTCCCACCAGTTAAGAAATGACGCCACCATCGAAAAATTTTTTCTGTGGTTGGTTCAGCTATTCCCACCAGTTAAAAAATGACGCCACCATCGAAAAATTTTTTCTGTGGTTGGTTCAGCTATTCCCACCAGTTAAAAAATGACGCCACCATCGAAAAATTTTTTCTGTGATTGGTTCAGCTATTCCCACCAGTTAAAAAGTGACGCCACCATCGAAAAATTTTTTCTGTGGTTGGTTCAGCTATTCCCACCAGTTAAAAAATGACGCCACCGGCGGAATTTTTTTCTGACCCTCGAAATTTTTTTTCTGACCGTCGAAAATTTTTTTCTGCGGCGTAGGATAAACTAGTTTGGCCTAGGATTAACTAGTTTTGCCTAGGATAAACTAGTTTGGCCTAGGATAAACTAGTTTGGCCTAGGATAAACTAGTTTTGCCTAGGATAAACTAGTTTGGCCTAAGATAAACTAGTTTGCCTAGGATAAACTTGTTTTGCCTAGGATAAACTAGTTTGGCCTAGGATAAACTAGTTTTGCCTAGGATAAAGTAGTTTGGCCTAGGATAAACTAGTTTGGCCTAGAATAAACTAGTTTGGCCTAGGATAAACTAGTTTTGCCTAGTATAAACTAGTTTGGCCTAGGATAAACTAGTTTGGCCTAGGATAAACTAGTTTGGCCTAGGATAAACTAGTTTGGCTTAGGATAAACTAGTTTTGCCTAGGATAAACTAGTTTGGCCAAGGATAAACTAGTTTGGCCTAGGATAAACTAGTTTGGCCTAGGATAAACTAGTTTGGCCTAGGATAAACTAGTTTGGCCTAGGATTAACTAGTTTTGCCTAGGATAAACTAGTTTGGCATAGGATAAACTAGTTTGGCCTAGGATAAACTAGTTTTGCCTAGGATAAACTAGTTTGGCCTAGGATAAACTAGTTTGGCCTAGGATAAACTAGTTTGGCCTAGGATAAACTAGTTTGGCCTAGGATAAACTAGTTTGTCCTAGGATAAACTAGTTTGGCCTAGGATAAACTAGTTTGGCCTAGGATATACTAGTTTGGCCAAGGATAAACTAGTTTGGCCTAGGATAAACTAGTTTGGCCTAGGATAAACTAGTTTTGCCTAGGATAAACTAGTTTGTCCTAGGCTAAACTAGTTTGGCCTAGGATAAACTAGTGTGGCCTAGGATAAACTAGTTTGGCCAAGGATAAACTAGTTTGGCCTAGGATAAACTAGTTTGGCCTAGGATAAACTAGTTTGGCCTAGGATAAACTAGTTTGGCCTAGGATTAACTAGTTTTGCCTAGGATAAACTAGTTTGGCCTAGGATAAACTAGTTTGGCCTAGGATAATCTAGTTTTGCCTAGGATAAACTAGTTTGGCCTAGGATAAACTAGTTTGGCCTAGGATAAACTAGTTTTGCCTAGGATAAGTTAAAAAATGACGCCACCATCGAAAAATTTTTTCTGTGGTTGGTTCAGCTATTCCCACCAGTTAAAAAATGACGCCACCATCGAAAAATTTTTTCTGTGGTTGGTTCAGCTATTCCCACCAGTTAAAAAATGACGCCACCATCGAAAAAATTTTTCTGTGATTGGTTCAGCTATTCCCACCAGTTAAAAAGTGACGCCACCATCGAAAAATTTTTCCTGTGATTGGTTCAGCTATTCCCACCAGTTAAAAAGTGACGCCACCATCGAAAAATTTTTTCTGTGGTTGGTTCAGCTATTCCCACCAGTTAAAAAATGACGCCACCGGCGGAATTTTTTTCTGACCCTCGAAATTTTTTTTCTGACCGTCGAAAATTTTTTTCTGCGGCGTAGGATAAACTAGTTTTGCCTAGGATAAACTAGTTTGGCCTAAGATAAACTAGTTTGGCCTAGGATAAACTAGTTTTGCCTAGGATAAACTAGTTTGGCCTAGGATAAACTTGTTTTGCCTAGGATAAACTAGTTTGGCCTAGGATGAACTAGTTTTGCCTAGGATAAAGTAGTTTGGCCTAGGATAAACTAGTTTGGCCTAGAATAAACTAGTTTGGCCTAGGATAAACTAGTTTTGCCTAGTATAAACTAGTTTGGCCTAGGATAAACTAGTTTGGCCTAGGATAAACTAGTTTGGCTTAGGATAAACTAGTTTTGCCTAGGATAAACTAGTCTGGCCAAGGATAAACTAGTTTGGCCTAGGATAAACTAGTTTGGCCTAGGATAAACTAGTTTGGCCTAGGATAAACTAGTTTGGCCTAGGATTAACTAGTTTTGCCTAGGATAAACTAGTTTGGCATAGGATAAACTAGTTTGGCCTAGGATAAACTAGTTTTGCCTAGGATAAACTAGTTTGGCCTAGGATAAACTAGTTTGGCCTAGGATAAACTAGTTTGGCCTAGGATAAACTAGTTTGGCCTAGGATAAACTAGTTTGTCCTAGGATAAACTAGTTTGGCCTAGGATAAACTAGTTTGGCCTAGGATATACTAGTTTGGCCAAGGATAAACTAGTTTGGCCTAGGATAAACTAGTTTGGCCTAGGATAAACTAGTTTTGCCTAGGATAAACTAGTTTGTCCTAGGATAAACTAGTTTGGCCTAGGATAAACTAGTGTGGCCTAGGATAAACTAGTTTGGCCAAGGATAAACTAGTTTGGCCTAGGATAAACTAGTTTGGCCTAGGATAAACTAGTTTGGCCTAGGATAAACTAGTTTGGCCTAGGATTAACTAGTTTTGCCTAGGATAAACTAGTTTGGCCTAGGATAAACTAGTTTGGCCTAGGATAATCTAGTTTTGCCTAGGATAAACTAGTTTGGCCTAGGATAAACTAGTTTGGCCTAGGATAAACTAGTTTTGCCTAGGATAAGTTAAAAAATGACGCCACCATCGAAAAATTTTTTCTGTGGTTGGTTCAGCTATTCCCACCAGTTAAAAAATGACGCCACCATCGAAAAATTTTTTCTGTGGTTGGTTCAGCTATTCCCACCAGTTAAAAAATGACGCCACCATCGAAAATTTTTTTCTGTGGTTGGTTCAGCTATTCCCACCAGTTAAAAAATGACGCCACCATCGAAAAAAAAATTCTGTGGTTGGTTCAGCTATTCCCACCAGTTAAAAAATGACGCCACCATCGAAATTTTTTTTCTGTGGTTGGTTCAGCTATTCCCACCAGTTAAAAAAAAACGCCACCATCGAAAAATTTTTTCTGTGGTTGGTTCAGCTATTCCCACCAGTTAAGAAATGACGCCACCATCGAAAATTTTTTTCTGTGGTTGGTTCAGCTATTCCCACCAGTTAAAAAATGACGCCACCATCGAAAATTTTTTTCTGTGGTTGGTTCAGCTATTCCCACCAGTTAAAAAATGACGCCACCTACGAAAAAATTTTCTGTGGTTGGTTCAGCTATTCCCACCAGTTAAAAAATGACGCCACCATCGAAAAAATTTTTCTGTGGTTTGTTCAGCTATTCCCACCACTTAAAAAATGACGCCACCATCCAAACAATTTTTCTGTGGTTGGTTCAGCTATTCCCACCAGTTAAAAAATGACGCCACCATCGAAAAAAATTTTCTGTGGTTGGTTCAGCTATTCCCACCAGTTAAAAAATGACGCCACCATCGAAAAAATTTTTCTGTGGTTGGTTCAGCTATTCCCACCAGTCAAAAAATGACGCCACCATCGAAAAAAATTTTCTGTGGTTGGTTCAGCTATTCCCACCAGTTAAAAAATGACGCCACCATCGAAAATTTTTTTCTGTGGTTGGTTCAGCTATTCCCACCAGTTAAAAAATGACGCCACCGTCGGAATTTTTTTCTGACCCTCGAAATTTTTTTTCTGCCCGCGAAATTTTTTTTCTGCGGCCTAGGATAAACTAGTTTGGCCTAGGATAAACTAGTTTTGCCTAGGATAAACTAGTTTGGCCTAAGATAAACTAGTTTGGCCTAGGATAAACTAGTTTTGCCTAGGATAAACTAGTTTGGCCTAGGATAAACTTGTTTTGCCTAGGATAAACTAGTTTGGCCTAGGATAAACTAGTTTTGCCTAGGATAAACTAGTTTGGCCTAGGATAAACTAGTTTGGCCTAGAATAAACTAGTTTGGCCTAGGATAAACTAGTTTTGCCTAGTATAAACTAGTTTGGAACAGGATAAACTAGTTTGGCCTAGGATAAAATAGTTTGGCCTAGGATAAACTAGTTTGGCTTAGGATAAACTAGTTTGGCCTAAGATAAACTAGTTTGGCCCAGGATAAACTAGTTTTGCCTAGGATAAACTAGTTTGGCCTAGGATAAACTAGTTTGGCCTAGGATAAACCAGTTTAGCCTAGGATAAACTAGTTTTGCCTAGGATAAACTAGTTTGGCCAAGGATAAACTAGTTTGGCCTAGGATAAACTAGTTTGGCCTAGGATAAACTAGTTTGGCCTAGGATAAACTAGTTTGGCCTAGGATAAACTAGTTTGGCCTAGGATAAACTAGTTTGGCCTAGGATTAACTAGTTTTGCCTAGGATAAACTAGTTTTGCCTAGGATAAACTAGTTTGGCCTAGGATAAACTAGTTTGGCCTAGGATAAACTAGTTTGGCCTAGGATAAACTAGTTTTGCCTAGGATAAACTAGTTTGTCCTAGGATAAACTAGTTTGGCCTAGGATAAACTAGTTTGGCCTAGGATATACTAGTTTGGCCTAGGATAAACTAGTTTGGCCAAGGATAAACTAGTTTGGCCTAGGATAAACTAGTTTGGCCTAGGATTAACTAGTTTTGCCTAGGATAAACTAGTTTGCCCTAGGATAAACTAGTTTGGCATAGGATAAACTAGTTTGGCCTAGGATAAACTAGTTTTGCCTAGGATAAACTAGTTTGGCCTAGGATAAACTAGTTTGGCCTAGGATAAACTAGTTTGGCCTAGGATAAACTAGTTTTGCCTAGGATAAACTAGTTTGGCCAAGGATAAACTAGTTTGGCCTAGGATAAACTAGTTTGGCCTAGGATAAACTAGTTTGGCCTAGGATAAACTAGTTTGGCCTAGGATAAACTAGTTTGGCCTAGGATAAACTAGTTTGGCCTAGGATTAACTAGTTTTGCCTAGGATAAACTAGTTTGGCATAGGATAAACTAGTTTGGCCTAGGATAAACTAGTTTTGCCTAGGATAAACTAGTTTGGCCTAGGATAAACTAGTTTGGCCTAGGATAAACTAGTTTGGCCTAGGATAAACTAGTTTCGCCTAGGATAAACTAGTTTGTCCTAGGATAAACTAGTTTGGCCTAGGATAAACTAGTTTGGCCTAGGCCTAGGTTTTTTTCTGTGGTTGGTTCAGCTATTCCCACCAGTTAAAAAATGACGCCACCATCGAAAAATTTTTTCTGTGGTTGGTTCAGCTATTCCCACCAGTTAAAAAATGACGCCACCATCGAAAAAATTTTTCTGTGGTTGGTTCAGCTATTCCCACCAGTCAAAAAATGACGCCACCATCGAAAAAAATTTTCTGTGGTTGGTTCAGCTATTCCCACCAGTTAAAAAATGACGCCACCATCGAAAAATTTTTTCTGTGGTTGGTTCAGCTATTCCCACCAGTTAAAAAATGACGCCACCGTCGGAATTTTTTTCTGACCCTCGAAATTTTTTTTCTGCCCGCGAAATTTTTTTTCTGCGGCCTAGGATAAACTAGTTTGGCCTAGGATAAACTAGTTTTGCCTAGGATAAACTAGTTTGGCCTAAGATAAACTAGTTTGGCCTAGGATAAACTAGTTTTGCCTAGGATAAACTAGTTTGGCCTAGGATAAACTTGTTTTGCCTAGGATAAACTAGTTTGGCCTAGGATAAACTAGTTTTGCCTAGGATAAACTAGTTTGGCCTAGGATAAACTAGTTTGGCCTAGAATAAACTAGTTTGGCCTAGGATAAACTAGTTTTGCCTAGTATAAACTAGTTTGGAACAGGATAAACTAGTTTGGCCTAGGATAAACTAGTTTGGCCTAGGATAAAATAGTTTGGCCTAGGATAAACTAGTTTGGCTTAGGATAAACTAGTTTGGCCTAAGATAAACTAGTTTGGCCCAGGATAAACTAGTTTTGCCTAGGATAAACTAGTTTGGCCTAGGATAAACTAGTTTGGCCTAGGATAAACCAGTTTAGCCTAGGATAAACTAGTTTTGCCTAGGATAAACTAGTTTGGCCAAGGATAAACTAGTTTGGCCTAGGATAAACTAGTTTGGCCTAGGATAAACTAGTTTGGCCTAGGATAAACTAGTTTGGCCTAGGATAAACTAGTTTGGCCTAGGATAAACTAGTTTGGCCTAGGATTAACTAGTTTTGCCTAGGATAAACTAGTTTTGCCTAGGATAAACTAGTTTGGCCTAGGATAAACTAGTTTGGCCTAGGATAAACTAGTTTGGCCTAGGATAAACTAGTTTTGCCTAGGATAAACTAGTTTGTCCTAGGATAAACTAGTTTGGCCTAGGATAAACTAGTTTGGCCTAGGATATACTAGTTTGGCCTAGGATAAACTAGTTTGGCCAAGGATAAACTAGTTTGGCCTAGGATAAACTAGTTTGGCCTAGGATTAACTAGTTTTGCCTAGGATAAACTAGTTTGCCCTAGGATAAACTAGTTTGGCATAGGATAAACTAGTTTGGCCTAGGATAAACTAGTTTTGCCTAGGATAAACTAGTTTGGCCTAGGATAAACTAGTTTGGCCTAGGATAAACTAGTTTGGCCTAGGATAAACTAGTTTGGCCTAGGATAAACTAGTTTTGCCTTGGATAAACTAGTTTGGCCAAGGATAAACTAGTTTGGCCTAGGATAAACTAGTTTGGCCTAGGATAAACTAGTTTGGCCTAGGATAAACTAGTTTGGCCTAGGATAAACTAGTTTGGCCTAGGATAAACTAGTTTGGCCTAGGATTAACTAGTTTTGCCTAGGATAAACTAGTTTGGCATAGGATAAACTAGTTTGGCCTAGGATAAACTAGTTTTGCCTAGGATAAACTAGTTTGGCCTAGGATAAACTAGTTTGGCCTAGGATAAACTAGTTTGGCCTAGAATAAACTAGTTTCGCCTAGGATAAACTAGTTTGTCCTAGGATAAACTAGTTTGGCCTAGGATAAACTAGTTTGGCCTAGGCCTAGGTTTTTTTCTGTGGTTGGTTCAGCTATTCCCACCAGTTAAAAAATGACGCCACCATCGAAAAATTTTTTCTGTGGTTGGTTCAGCTATTCCCACCAGTTAAAAAATGACGCCACCATCGAAAAAATTTTTCTGTGGTTGGTTCAGCTATTCCCACCAGTCAAAAAATGACGCCACCATCGAAAAAAATTTTCTGTGGTTGGTTCAGCTATTCCCACCAGTTAAAAAATGACGCCACCATCGAAAATTTTTTTCTGTGGTTGGTTCAGCTATTCCCACCAGTTAAAAAATGACGCCACCGTCGGAATTTTTTTCTGACCCTCGAAATTTTTTTTCTGCCCGCGAAATTTTTTTTCTGCGGCCTAGGATAAACTAGTTTGGCCTAGGATAAACTAGTTTTGCCTAGGATAAACTAGTTTGGCCTAAGATAAACTAGTTTGGCCTAGGATAAACTAGTTTTGCCTAGGATAAACTAGTTTGGCCTAGGATAAACTTGTTTTGCCTAGGATAAACTAGTTTGGCCTAGGATAAACTAGTTTTGCCTAGGATAAACTAGTTTGGCCTAGGATAAACTAGTTTGGCCTAGAATAAACTAGTTTGGCCTAGGATAAACTAGTTTTGCCTAGTATAAACTAGTTTGGAACAGGATAAACTAGTTTGGCCTAGGATAAACTAGTTTGGCCTAGGATAAAATAGTTTGGCCTAGGATAAACTAGTTTGGCTTAGGATAAACTAGTTTGGCCTAAGATAAACTAGTTTGGCCCAGGATAAACTAGTTTTGCCTAGGATAAACTAGTTTGGCCTAGGATAAACTAGTTTGGCCTAGGATAAACCAGTTTAGCCTAGGATAAACTAGTTTTGCCTAGGATAAACTAGTTTGGCCAAGGATAAACTAGTTTGGCCTAGGATAAACTAGTTTGGCCTAGGATAAACTAGTTTGGCCTAGGATAAACTAGTTTGGCCTAGGATAAACTAGTTTGGCCTAGGATAAACTAGTTTGGCCTAGGATTAACTAGTTTTGCCTAGGATAAACTAGTTTTGCCTAGGATAAACTAGTTTGGCCTAGGATAAACTAGTTTGGCCTAGGATAAACTAGTTTGGCCTAGGATAAACTAGTTTTGCCTAGGATAAACTAGTTTGTCCTAGGATAAACTAGTTTGGCCTAGGATAAACTAGTTTGGCCTAGGATATACTAGTTTGGCCTAGGATAAACTAGTTTGGCCAAGGATAAACTAGTTTGGCCTAGGATAAACTAGTTTGGCCTAGGATTAACTAGTTTTGCCTAGGATAAACTAGTTTGCCCTAGGATAAACTAGTTTGGCATAGGATAAACTAGTTTGGCCTAGGATAAACTAGTTTTGCCTAGGATAAACTAGTTTGGCCTAGGATAAACTAGTTTGGCCTAGGATAAACTAGTTTGGCCTAGGATAAACTAGTTTTGCCTAGGATAAACTAGTTTGGCCAAGGATAAACTAGTTTGGCCTAGGATAAACTAGTTTGGCCTAGGATAAACTAGTTTGGCCTAGGATAAACTAGTTTGGCCTAGGATAAACTAGTTTGGCCTAGGATAAACTAGTTTGGGCCTAGGATTAACTAGTTTTGCCTAGGATAAACTAGTTTGGCATAGGATAAACTAGTTTGGCCTAGGATAAACTAGTTTTGCCTAGGATAAACTAGTTTGGCCTAGGATAAACTAGTTTGGCCTAGGATAAACTAGTTTGGCCTAGGATAAACTAGTTTCGCCTAGGATAAACTAGTTTGTCCTAGGATAAACTAGTTTGGCCTAGGATAAACTAGTTTGGCCTAGGCCTAGGTTTTTTTCTGTGGTTGGTTCAGCTATTCCCACCAGTTAAAAAATGACGCCACCATCGAAAAATTTTTTCTGTGGTTGGTTCAGCTATTCCCACCAGTTAAAAAATGACGCCACCATCGAAAAAATTTTTCTGTGGTTGGTTCAGCTATTCCCACCAGTCAAAAAATGACGCCACCATCGAAAAAAATTTTCTGTGGTTGGTTCAGCTATTCCCACCAGTTAAAAAATGACGCCACCATCGAAAAATTTTTTCTGTGGTTGGTTCAGCTATTCCCACCAGTTAAAAAATGACGCCACCGTCGGAATTTTTTTCTGACCCTCGAAATTTTTTTTCTGCCCGCGAAATTTTTTTTCTGCGGCCTAGGATAAACTAGTTTGGCCTAGGATAAACTAGTTTTGCCTAGGATAAACTAGTTTGGCCTAAGATAAACTAGTTTGGCCTAGGATAAACTAGTTTTGCCTAGGATAAACTAGTTTGGCCTAGGATAAACTTGTTTTGCCTAGGATAAACTAGTTTGGCCTAGGATAAACTAGTTTTGCCTAGGATAAACTAGTTTGGCCTAGGATAAACTAGTTTGGCCTAGAATAAACTAGTTTGGCCTAGGATAAACTAGTTTTGCCTAGTATAAACTAGTTTGGAACAGGATAAACTAGTTTGGCCTAGGATAAACTAGTTTGGCCTAGGATAAAATAGTTTGGCCTAGGATAAACTAGTTTGGCTTAGGATAAACTAGTTTGGCCTAAGATAAACTAGTTTGGCCCAGGATAAACTAGTTTTGCCTAGGATAAACTAGTTTGGCCTAGGATAAACTAGTTTGGCCTAGGATAAACCAGTTAGCCTAGGATAAACTAGTTTTGCCTAGGATAAACTAGTTTGGCCAAGGATAAACTAGTTTGGCCTAGGATAAACTAGTTTGGCCTAGGATAAACTAGTTTGGCCTAGGATAAACTAGTTTGGCCTAGGATAAACTAGTTTGGCCTAGGATAAACTAGTTTGGCCTAGGATTAACTAGTTTTGCCTAGGATAAACTAGTTTTGCCTAGGATAAACTAGTTTGGCCTAGGATAAACTAGTTTGGCCTAGGATAAACTAGTTTGGCCTAGGATAAACTAGTTTTGCCTAGGATAAACTAGTTTGTCCTAGGATAAACTAGTTTGGCCTAGGATAAACTAGTTTGGCCTAGGATATACTAGTTTGGCCTAGGATAAACTAGTTTGGCCTAGGATAAACTAGTTTGGCCTAGGATAAACTAGTTTGGCCTAGGATTAACTAGTTTTGCCTAGGATAAACTAGTTTTTGCCTAGGATAAACTAGTTTGGCCTAGGATAAACTAGTTTGGCCTAGGATAAACTAGTTTGGCCTAGGATAAACTAGTTTTGCCTAGGATAAACTAGTTTGTCCTAGGATAAACTAGTTTGGCCTAGGATAAACTAGTTTGGCCTAGGATATACTAGTTTGGCCTAGGATAAACTAGTTTGGCCAAGGATAAACTAGTTTGGCCTAGGATAAACTAGTTTGGCCTAGGATTAACTAGTTCTGCCTAGGATAAACTAGTTTGCCCTAGGATAAACTAGTTTGGCATAGGATAAACTAGTTTGGCCTAGGATAAACTAGTTTTGCCTAGGATAAACTAGTTTGGCCTAGGATAAACTAGTTTGGCCTAGGATAAACTAGTTTGGCCTAGGATAAACTAGTTTTGCCTTGGATAAACTAGTTTGGCCAAGGATAAACTAGTTTGGCCTAGGATAAACTAGTTTGGCCTAGGATAAACTAGTTTGGCCTAGGATAAACTAGTTTGGCCTAGGATAAACTAGTTTGGCCTAGGATAAACTAGTTTGGCCTAGGATTAACTAGTTTTGCCTAGGATAAACTAGTTTGGCATAGGATAAACTAGTTTGGCCTAGGATAAACTAGTTTTGCCTAGGATAAACTAGTTTGGCCTAGGATAAACTAGTTTGGCCTAGGATAAACTAGTTTGGCCTAGAATAAACTAGTTTCGCCTAGGATAAACTAGTTTGTCCTAGGATAAACTAGTTTGGCCTAGGATAAACTAGTTTGGCCTAGGCCTAGGTTTTTTTCTGTGGTTGGTTCAGCTATTCCCACCAGTTAAAAAATGACGCCACCATCGAAAAATTTTTTCTGTGGTTGGTTCAGCTATTCCCACCAGTTAAAAAATGACGCCACCATCGAAAATTTTTTTCTGTGGTTGGTTCAGCTATTCCCACCAGTTAAAAAATGACGCCACCATCGAAAAATTTTTTCTGTGGTTGGTTCGGCTATTCCCGCCAGTTAAAAAATGACGCCACCATCGAAAAATTTTTTCTGTGGTTGGTTCAGCTATTCCCAGCAGTTAAAAAATGACGCCACCATCGAAAAAAATTTTCTGTGGTTGGTTCAGCTATTCCCACCAGTTAAAAAATGACGCCACCATCGAAAATTTTTTTCTGTGGTTGGTTCAGCTATTCCCACCAGTTAAAAAATGACGCAACCATCGAAAAATTTTTTCTGTGGTTGGTTCAGCTATTCCCACCAGTTAAAAAATGACGCCACCATCGAAAATTTTTTTCTGTGGTTGGTTCAGCTATTCCCACCAGTTAAAAAATGACGCCACCATCGAAAATTTTTTTCTGTGGTTGGTTCAGCTATTCCCACCAGTTAAAAAATGACGCCACCATCGAAAAAATTTTCTGTGGTTGGTTCAGCTATTCCCACCAGTTAAAAAATGACGCCACCATCGAAAAAAATTTTCTGTGGTTTGTTCAGCTATTCCCACCAGTTAAAAAATGACGCCACCATCGAAACAATTTTTCTGTGGTTGGTTCAGCTATTCCCACCAGTTAAAAATGACGCCACCATCGAAAAAATTTTTCTGTGGTTGGTTCAGCTATTCCCACCAGTTAAAAAATGACGCCACCATCGAAAAAAATTTTCTGTGGTTGGTTCAGCTATTCCCACCAGTTAAAAAATGACGCCACCATCGAAAAAATTTTTCTGTGGTTGGTTCAGCTATTCCCACCAGTTAAAAAATGACGCCACCGTCGGAATTTTTTTCTGACCCTCGAAATATTTTTTTTGACCGTCGAAATTTTTTTTCTGCGGCCTAGGATAAACTAATTTGGCCTAGGATAAACTAGTTTTGCCTAGGATAAGCTAGTTTGGCCTAGGATAAACTAGTTTGGCCTAGGATAAACTAGTTTTGCCTAGGATAAACTAGTTTGGCCTAAGATAAACTAGTTTGGCCTAGGATAAACTAGTTTTGCCTAGGATAAACTAGTTTGGCCTAGTATAAACTAGTTTGGAACAGGATAAACTAGTTTGGCCTAGGATAAACTAGTTTGGCCAAGAATAAACTAGTTTGGCCTAGGATAAAATAGTTTGGCCTAGGATAAACTAGTTTGGCCTAGGATAAACCAGTTTAGCCTAGGATAAACTAGTTTTGCCTAGGATAAACTAGTTTGGCCAAGGATAAACTAGTTTGGCCTAGGATAAACTAGTTTGGAATAGGATAAACTAGTTTGGCCTAGGATAAACTAGTTTGGCCTAGGATAAACTAGTTTGGCCTAGGATAAACTAGTTTGGCCTAGGATTAACTAGTTTTGCCTAGGATAAACTAGTTTTGCCTAGGATAAACTAGTTTGGCCTAGGATAAACTAGTTTGGCCTAGGATAAACTAGTTTGGCCTAGGATAAACTAGTTTTGCCTAGGATAAACTAGTTTGTCCTAGGATAAACTAGTTTGGCCTAGGATAAACTAGTTTGGCCTAGGATATACTAGTTTGGCCTAGGATAAACTAGTTTGGCCAAGGATAAACTAGTTTGGCCTAGGATAAACTAGTTTGGCCTAGGATTAACTAGTTCTGCCTAGGATAAACTAGTTTGCCCTAGGATAAACTAGTTTGGCATAGGATAAACTAGTTTGGCCTAGGATAAACTAGTTTTGCCTAGGATAAACTAGTTTGGCCTAGGATAAACTAGTTTGGCCTAGGATAAACTAGTTTGGCCTAGGATAAACTAGTTTGGCCTAGGATAAACTAGTTTTGCCTTGGATAAACTAGTTTGGCCAAGGATAAACTAGTTTGGCCTAGGATAAACTAGTTTGGCCTAGGATAAACTAGTTTGGCCTAGGATAAACTAGTTTGGCCTAGGATAAACTAGTTTGGCCTAGGATTAACTAGTTTTGCCTAGGATAAACTAGTTTGGCATAGGATAAACTAGTTTGGCCTAGGATAAACTAGTTTTGCCTAGGATAAACTAGTTTGGCCTAGGATAAACTAGTTTGGCCTAGGATAAACTAGTTTGGCCTAGAATAAACTAGTTTCGCCTAGGATAAACTAGTTTGTCCTAGGATAAACTAGTTTGGCCTAGGATAAACTAGTTTGGCCTAGGCCTAGGTTTTTTTCTGTGGTTGGTTCAGCTATTCCCACCAGTTAAAAAATGACGCCACCATCGAAAAATTTTTTCTGTGGTTGGTTCAGCTATTCCCACCAGTTAAAAAATGACGCCACCATCGAAAATTTTTTTCTGTGGTTGGTTCAGCTATTCCCACCAGTTAAAAAATGACGCCACCATCGAAAAATTTTTTCTGTGGTTGGTTCGGCTATTCCCGCCAGTTAAAAAATGACGCCACCATCGAAAAATTTTTTCTGTGGTTGGTTCAGCTATTCCCAGCAGTTAAAAAATGACGCCACCATCGAAAAAAATTTTCTGTGGTTGGTTCAGCTATTCCCACCAGTTAAAAAATGACGCCACCATCGAAAATTTTTTTCTGTGGTTGGTTCAGCTATTCCCACCAGTTAAAAAATGACGCAACCATCGAAAAATTTTTTCTGTGGTTGGTTCAGCTATTCCCACCAGTTAAAAAATGACGCCACCATCGAAAATTTTTTTCTGTGGTTGGTTCAGCTATTCCCACCAGTTAAAAAATGACGCCACCATCGAAAATTTTTTTCTGTGGTTGGTTCAGCTATTCCCACCAGTTAAAAAATGACGCCACCATCGAAAAAATTTTCTGTGGTTGGTTCAGCTATTCCCACCAGTTAAAAAATGACGCCACCATCGAAAAAAAATTTCTGTGGTTTGTTCAGCTATTCCCACCAGTTAAAAAATGACGCCACCATCGAAACAATTTTTCTGTGGTTGGTTCAGCTATTCCCACCAGTTAAAAAATGACGCCACCATCGAAAAAATTTTTCTGTGGTTGGTTCAGCTATTCCCACCAGTTAAAAAATGACGCCACCATCGAAAAAAATTTTCTGTGGTTGGTTCAGCTATTCCCACCAGTTAAAAAATGACGCCACCATCGAAAAAATTTTTCTGTGGTTGGTTCAGCTATTCCCACCAGTTAAAAAATGACGCCACCGTCGGAATTTTTTTCTGACCCTCGAAATATTTTTTTTGACCGTCGAAATTTTTTTTCTGCGGCCTAGGATAAACTAATTTGGCCTAGGATAAACTAGTTTTGCCTAGGATAAGCTAGTTTGGCCTAGGATAAACTAGTTTGGCCTAGGATAAACTAGTTTTGCCTAGGATAAACTAGTTTGGCCTAAGATAAACTAGTTTGGCCTAGGATAAACTAGTTTTGCCTAGGATAAACTAGTTTGGCCTAGTATAAACTAGTTTGGAACAGGATAAACTAGTTTGGCCTAGGATAAACTAGTTTGGCCAAGAATAAACTAGTTTGGCCTAGGATAAAATAGTTTGGCCTAGGATAAACTAGTTTGGCTTAGGATAAACTAGTTTGGCCTAAGATAAACTAGTTTGGCCCAGGATAAACTAGTTTTGCCTAGGATAAACTAGTTTGGCCTAGGATAAACTAGTTTGGCCTAGGATAAACCAGTTTGGCCTAGGATAAACTAGTTTTGCCTAGGATAAACTAGTTTGGCCAAGGATAAACTAGTTTGGCCTAGGATAAACTAGTTTGGCCTAGGATTAACTAGTTTTGCCTAGGATAAACTAGTTTTGCCTAGGATAAACTAGTTTGGCCTAGGATAAACTAGTTTGGCCTAGGATAAACTAGTTTGGCCTAGGATAAACTAGTTTTGCCTAGGATAAACTAGTTTGTCCTAGGATAAACTAGTTTGGCCTAGGATAAACTAGTTTGGCCTAGGATATACTAGTTTGGCCTAGGATAAACTAGTTTGGCCTAGGATAAACTAGTTTTGCCTAGGATAAACTAGTTTGGCCTAAGATAAACTAGTTTGGATTAGGATAAACTAGTTTGGCCTAGGATAAACTAGTTTGGCCAAGGATAAACTAGTTTGGCCTAGGATAAACTAGTTTGGCCTAGGATTAACTAGTTTTGCCTAGGATAAAGTAGTTTGCCCTAGGATAAACTAGTTTGGCATAGGATAAACTAGTTTTGCCTAGGATAAACTAGTTTGGCCTAGGATAAACTAGTTTGGCCTAGGATAAACTAGTTTGGCCTAGGATAAACTAGTTTGGCCTAGGATAAACTAGTTTGGCCTAGGATAAACTAGTTTGGCCTAGGATAAACTAGTTTGGCCTAGGATAAACTAGTTTGGCCTAGGATTAACTAGTTTTGCCTAGGATAAACTAGTTTGGCATAGGATAAACTAGTTTGGCCTAGGATAAACTAGTTTTGCCTAGGATAAACTCGTTTGGCCTAGGATAAACTAGTTTGGCCTAGGATAAACTAGTTTGGCCTAGGATAAACTAGTTTTGCCTAGGATAAACTAGTTTGTCCTAGGATAAACTAGTTTGGCCTAGGATAAACTAGTTTGGCCTAGGATATACTAGTTTGGCCTAGGATAAACTAGTTTGGCCAAGGATAAACTAGTTTGGCCTAGGATAAACTAGTTTGGCCTAGGATAAACTAGTTTGGCCTAGGATAAACTAGTTTGGCCTAGGATTAACTAGTTTTGCCTAGGATAAACTAGTTTGGCCTAGGATAAACTAGTTTGGCCTAGGATAAACTAGTTTTGCCTAGGATAAACTAGTTTGGCCTAGGATAAACTAGTTTGGCCTAGGATAAACTAGTTTGGCCTAGGATAAACTAGTTTTGCCTAGG
The DNA here is from genome assembly GCA_964023965.1 of Melinopterus prodromus. Classification (NCBI taxonomy): domain Eukaryota; kingdom Metazoa; phylum Arthropoda; class Insecta; order Coleoptera; family Scarabaeidae; genus Melinopterus; species Melinopterus prodromus. The sequence continues at coordinate 130,691 of CAXIES010000445.1, forward strand.
ATAAGTTAAAAAATGACGCCACCATCGAAAAATTTTTTCAGTGGTTGGTTCAGCTATTCCCACCAGTTAAAAAATGACGCCACCATCGAAAATTTTTTTCTGTGGTTGGTTCAGCTATTCCCACCAGTTAAAAAATGACGCCACCATCGAAAAAAAATTTCTGTGGTTGGTTCAGCTATTCCCACCAGTTAAAAAATGACGCCACCATCGAAAAAATTTTTCTGTGGTTGGTTCAGCTATTCCCACCAGTTAAAAAATGACGCCACCATCGAAAAAATTTTTCTGTGGTTGGTTCAGCTATTCCCACCAGTTAAAAAATGACGCCACCATCGAAAAATTTTTCCTGTGGTTGGTTCAGCTACTCCCACCAGTTAAAAAATGACGCCACCATCGAAAATTTTTTTCTGTGGTTGGTTCAGCTATTCCCACCAGTTAAAAAATGACGCCACCATCGAAAAATTTTTTCTGTGGTTGGTTCAGCTATTCCCACCAGTTAAAAAATGACGCCACCATCGAAAAAATTTTTCTGTGATTGGTTCAGCTATTCCCACCAGTTAAAAAGTGACGCCACCATCGAAAAATTTTTCCTGTGGTTGGTTCAGCTATTCCCAGCAGTTAAAAAATGACGCCACCATCGAAAAATTTTTTCTGTGATTGGTTCAGCTATTCCCACCAGTTAAAAAGTGACGCCACCATCGAAAAATTTTTTCTGTGGTTGGTTCAGCTATTCCCACCAGTTAAAAAATGACGCCACCGGCGGAATTTTTTTCTGACCCTCGAAATTTTTCTTCTGACCGTCGAAAATTTTTTTCTGCGGCGTAGGATAAACTAGTTTGGCCTAGGATAAACTAGTTTTGCCTAGGATAAACTAGTTTGGCCTAGGATAAACTAGTTTAGCCTAGGATAAACTAGTTTTGCCTAGGATAAACTAGTTTGGCCTAAGATAAACTAGTTTGGCCTAGGATAAACTAGTTTTGCCTAGGATAAACTAGTTTGGCCTAGGATAAACTTGTTTTGCCTAGGATAAACTAGTTTGGCCTAGGATAAACTAGTTTTGCCTAGGATAAAGTAGTTTGGCCTAGGATAAACTAGTTTGGCCTAGAATAAACTAGTTTGGCCTAGGATAAACTAGTTTTGCCTAGTATAAACTAGTTTGGCCTAGGATAAACTAGTTTGGCCTAGGATAAACTAGTTTGGCCTAGGATAAACTAGTTTGGCTTAGGATAAACTAGTTTTGCCTAGGATAAACTAGTTTGGCCAAGGATAAACTAGTTTGGCCTAGGATAAACTAGTTTGGCCTAGGATAAACTAGTTTGGCCTAGGATAAACTAGTTTGGCCTAGGATTAACTAGTTTTGCCTAGGATAAACTAGTTTGGAATAGGATAAACTAGTTTGGCCTAGGATAAACTAGTTTTGCCTAGGATAAACTAGTTTGGCCTAGGATAAACTAGTTTGGCCTAGGATAAACTAGTTTGGCCTAGGATAAACTAGTTTGGCCTAGGATAAACTAGTTTGTCCTAGGATAAACTAGTTTGGCCTAGGATAAACTAGTTTGGCCTAGGATATACTAGTTTGGCCAAGGATAAACTAGTTTGGCCTAGGATAAACTAGTTTGGCCTAGGATAAACTAGTTTTGCCTAGGATAAACTAGTTTGTCCTAGGATAAACTAGTTTGGCCTAGGATAAACTAGTGTGGCCTAGGATAAACTAGTTTGGCCAAGGATAAACTAGTTTGGCCTAGGATAAACTAGCTTGGCCTAGGATAAACTAGTTTGGCCTAGGATAAACTAGTTTGGCCTAGGATTAACTAGTTTTGCCTAGGATAAACTAGTTTGGCCTAGGATAAACTAGTTTGGCCTAGGATAATCTAGTTTTGCCTAGGATAAACTAGTTTGGCCTAGGATAAACTAGTTTGGCCTAGGATAAACTAGTTTTGCCTAGGATAAGTTAAAAAATGACGCCACCATCGAAAAATTTTTTCTGTGGTTGGTTCAGCTATTCCCACCAGTTAAAAAATGACGCCACCATCGAAAAAATTTTTCTGTGATTGGTTCAGCTATTCCCACCAGTTAAAAAGTGACGCCACCATCCAAAAATTTTTCCTGTGGTTGGTTCAGCTATTCCCAGCAGTTAAAAAATGACGCCACCATCGAAAATTTTTTTCTGTGATTGGTTTAGCTATTCCCACCAGTTAAAAAGTGACGCCACCATCGAAAAATTTTTTCTGTGGTTGGTTCAGCTATTCCCACCAGTTAAAAAATGACGCCACCGGCGGAATTTTTTTCTGACCCTCGAAATTTTTTTTCTGACCGTCGAAAATTTTTTTCTGCGGCGTAGGATAAACTAGTTTGGCCTAGGATAAACTAGTTTTGCCTAGGATAAACTAGTTTGGCCTAGGATAAACTAGTTTAGCCTAGGATAAACTAGTTTTGCCTAGGATAAACTAGTTTGGCCTAAGATAAACTAGTTTGGCCTAGGATAAACTAGTTTTGCCTAGGATAAACTAGTTTGGCCTAGGATAAACTTGTTTTGCCTAGGATAAACTAGTTTGGCCTAGGATAAACTAGTTTTGCCTAGGATAAAGTAGTTTGGCCTAGGATAAACTAGTTTGGCCTAGAATAAACTAGTTTGGCCTAGGATAAACTAGTTTTGCCTAGGATAAACTAGTTTGGCCTAGGATAAACTAGTTTGGCCTAGGATAAACTAGTTTGGCTTAGGATAAACTAGTTTTGCCTAGGATAAACTAGTTTGGCCAAGGATAAACTAGTTTGGCCTAGGATAAACTAGTTTGGCCTAGGATAAACTAGTTTGGCCTAGGATAAACTAGTTTGGCCTAGGATTAACTAGTTTTGCCTAGGATAAACTAGTTTGGCATAGGATAAACTAGTTTGGCCTAGGATAAACTAGTTTTGCCTAGGATAAACTAGTTTGGCCTAGGATAAACTAGTTTGGCCTAGGATAAACTAGTTTGGCCTAGGATAAACTAGTTTGGCCTAGGATAAACTAGTGTGGCCTAGGATAAACTAGTTTGGCCAAGGATAAACTAGTTTGGCCTAGGATAAACTAGTTTGGCCTAGGATAAACTAGTTTGGCCTAGGATAAACTAGTTTGGCCTAGGATTAACTAGTTTTGCCTAGGATAAACTAGTTTGGCCTAGGATAAACTAGTTTGGCCTAGGATAATCTAGTTTTGCCTAGGATAAACTAGTTTGGCCTAGGATAAACTAGTTTGGCCTAGGATAAACTAGTTTTGCCTAGGATAAGTTAAAAAATGACGCCACCATCGAAAAATTTTTTCTGTGGTTGGTTCAGCTATTCCCACCAGTTAAAAAATGACGCCACCATCGAAAAATTTTTTCTGTGATTGGTTCAGCTATTCCCACCAGTTAAAAAGTGACGCCACCATCCAAAAATTTTTCCTGTGGTTGGTTCAGCTATTCCAGCAGTTAAAAAATGACGCCACCATCGAAAATTTTTTTCTGTGATTGGTTCAGCTATTCCCACCAGTTAAAAAGTGACGCCACCATCGAAAAATTTTTTCTGTGGTTGGTTCAGCTATTCCCACCAGTTAAAAAATGACGCCACCGGCGGAATTTTTTTCTGACCCTCGAAATTTTTTTTCTGACCGTCGAAAATTTTTTTCTGCGGCGTAGGATAAACTAGTTTGGCCTAGGATAAACTAGTTTTGCCTAGGATAAACTAGTTTGGCCTAGGATAAACTAGTTTGGCCTAGGATAAACTAGTTTTGCCTAGGATAAACTAGTTTGGCCTAAGATAAACTAGTTTGGCCTAGGATAAACTAGTTTTGCCTAGGATAAACTAGTTTGGCCTAGGATAAACTTGTTTTGCCTAGGATAAACTAGTTTGGCCTAGGATAAATTAGTTTTGCCTAGGATAAAGTAGTTTGGCCTAGGATAAACTAGTTTGGCCTAGAATAAACTAGTTTGGCCTAGGATAAACTAGTTTTGCCTAGTATAAACTAGTTTGGCCTAGGATAAACTAGTTTGGCCTAGGATAAACTAGTTTGGCCTAGGATAAACTAGTTTGGCTTAGGATAAACTAGTTTTGCCTAGGATAAACTAGTTTGGCCAAGGATAAACTAGTTTGGCCTAGGATAAACTAGTTTGGCCTAGGATAAACTAGTTTGGCCTAGGATAAACTAGTTTGGCCTAGGATTAACTAGTTTTGCCTAGGATAAACTAGTTTGGCATAGGATAAACTAGTTTGGCCTAGGATAAACTAGTTTTGCCTAGGATAAACTAGTTTGGCCTAGGATAAACTAGTTTGGCCTAGGATAAACTAGTTTGGCCTAGGATAAACTAGTTTGTCCTAGGATAAACTAGTTTGGCCTAGGATAAACTAGTTTGGCCTAGGATATACTAGTTTGGCCAAGGATAAACTAGTTTGGCCTAGGATAAACTAGTTTGGCCTAGGATAAACTAGTTTTGCCTAGGATAAACTAGTTTGTCCTAGGATAAACTAGTTTGGCCTAGGATAAACTAGTGTGGCCTAGGATAAACTAGTTTGGCCAAGGATAAACTAGTTTGGCCTAGGATAAACTAGTTTGGCCTAGGATAAACTAGTTTGGCCTAGGATAAACTAGTTTGGCCTAGGATTAACTAGTTTTGCCTAGGATAAACTAGTTTGGCCTAGGATAAACTAGTTTGGCCTAGGATAATCTAGTTTTGCCTAGGATAAACTAGTTTGGCCTAGGATAAACTAGTTTGGCCTAGGATAAACTAGTTTTGCCTAGGATAAGTTAAAAAATGACGCCACCATCGAAAAATTTTTTCTGTGGTTGGTTCAGCTATTCCCACCAGTTAAAAAATGACGCCACCATCGAAAAATTTTTTCTGTGGTTGGTTCAGCTATTCCCACCAGTTAAAAAATGACGCCACCATCGAAAAATTTTTTCTGTGGTTGGTTCAGCTATTCCCACCAGTTAAAAAATGACGCCACCATCGAAAAAAAATTTCTGTGGTTGGTTCAGCTATTCCCACCAGTTAAAAAATGACGCCACCATCGAAATTTTTTTTCTGTGGTTGGTTCAGCTATTCCCACCAGTTAAAAAATGACGCCACCATCGAAAAATTTTTTCTGTGGTTGGTTCAGCTATTCCCACCAGTTAAAAAATGACGCCACCATCGAAAATTTTTTTCTGTGGTTGGTTCAGCTATTCCCACCAGTTAAAAAATGACGCCACCAACGAAAAAATTTTCTGTGGTTGGTTCAGCTATTCCCACCAGTTAAAAAATGACGCCACCATCGAAAAATTTTTTCTGTGGTTTGTTCAGCTATTCCCACCACTTAAAAAATGACGCCACCATCCAAACAATTTTTCTGTGGTTGGTTCAGCTATTCCCACCAGTTAAAAAATGACGCCACCATCGAAAAAAATTTTCTGTGGTTGGTTCAGCTATTCCCACCAGTTAAAAAATGACGCCACCATCGAAAAAAATTTTCTGTGGTTGGTTCAGCTATTCCCACCAGTCAAAAAATGACGCCACCATCAAAAAAAATTTTCTGTGGTTGGTTCAGCTATTCCCACCAGTTAAAAAATGACGCCACCATCGAAAAATTTTTTCTGTGGTTGGTTCAGCTATTCCCACCAGTTAAAAAATGACGCCACCGTCGGAATTTTTTTCTGACCCTCGAAATTTTTTTTCTGGCCGCGAAATTTTTTTTCTGCGGCCTAGGATAAACTAGTTTGGCCTAGGATAAACTAGTTTTGCCTAGGATAAACTAGTTTGGCCTAAGATAAACTAGTTTGGCCTAGGATAAACTAGTTTTGCCTAGGATAAACTAGTTTGGCCTAGGATAAACTTGTTTTGCCTAGGATAAATTAGTTTGGCCTAGGATAAACTAGTTTTGCCTAGGATAAACTAGTTTGGCCTAGGATAAACTAGTTTGGCCTAGAATAAATTAGTTTGGCCTAGGATAAACTAGTTTTGCCTAGTATAAACTAGTTTGGAACAGGATAAACTAGTTTGGCCTAGGATAAACTAGTTTGGCCTAGGATAAAATAGTTTGGCCTAGGATAAACTAGTTTGGCTTAGGATAAACTAGTTTGGCCTAAGATAAACTAGTTTGGCCCAGGATAAACTAGTTTTGCCTAGGATAAACTAGTTTGGCCTAGGATAAACTAGTTTGGCCTAGGATAAACCAGTTTAGCCTAGGATAAACTAGTTTTGCCTAGGATAAACTAGTTTGGCCAAGGATAAACTAGTTTGGCCTAGGATAAACTAGTTTGGCCTAGGATAAACTAGTTTGGCCTAGGATAAACTAGTTTGGCCTAGGATAAACTAGTTTGGCCTAGGATAAACTAGTTTGGCCTAGGATTAACTAGTTTTGCCTAGGATAAACTAGTTTTGCCTAGGATAAACTAGTTTGGCCTAGGATAAACTAGTTTGGCCTAGGATAAACTAGTTTGGCCTAGGATAAACTAGTTTTGCCTAGGATAAACTAGTTTGTCCTAGGATAAACTAGTTTGGCCTAGGATAAACTAGTTTGGCCTAGGATATACTAGTTTGGCCTAGGATAAACTAGTTTGGCCAAGGATAAACTAGTTTGGCCTAGGATAAACTAGTTTGGCCTAGGATTAACTAGCTTTGCCTAGGATAAACTAGTTTGCCCTAGGATAAACTAGTTTGGCATAGGATAAACTAGTTTGGCCTAGGATAAACTAGTTTTGCCTAGGATAAACTAGTTTGGCCTAGGATAAACTAGTTTGGCCTAGGATAAACTAGTTTGGCCTAGGATAAACTAGTTTTGCCTAGGATAAACTAGTTTGGCCAAGGATAAACTAGTTTGGCCTAGGATAAACTAGTTTGGCCTAGGATAAACTAGTTTGGCCTAGGATAAACTGGTTTGGCCTAGGATAAACTAGTTTGGCCTAGGATAAACTAGTTTGGCCTAGGATTAACTAGTTTTGCCTAGGATAAACTAGTTTGGCATAGGATAAACTAGTTTGGCCTAGGATAAACTAGTTTTGCCTAGGATAAACTAGTTTGGCCTAGGATAAACTAGTTTGGCCTAGGATAAACTAGTTTGGCCTAGGATAAACTAGTTTCGCCTAGGATAAACTAGTTTGTCCTAGGATAAACTAGTTTGGCCTAGGATAAACTAGTTTGGCCTAGGCCTAGGTTTTTTTCTGTGGTTGGTTCAGCTATTCCCACCAGTTAAAAAATGACGCCACCATCGAAAAATTTTTTCTGTGGTTGGTTCAGCCATTCCCACCAGTTAAAAAATGACGCCACCATCGAAAATTTTTTTCTGTGGTTGGTTCAGCTATTCCCACCAGTTAAAAAATGACGCCACCATCGAAAATTTTTTTCTGTGGTTGGTTCAGCTATTCCCACCAGTTAAAAAATGACGCCACCAACGAAAAAATTTTCTGTGGTTGGTTCAGCTATTCCCACTAGTTCAAAAATGACGCCACCATCGAAAAAATTTTTCTGTGGTTTGTTCAGCTATTCCCACCACTTAAAAAATGACGCCACCATCCAAACAATTTTTCTGTGGTTGGTTCAGCTATTCCCACCAGTTAAAAAATGACGCCACCATCGAAAAAAATTTTCTGTGGTTGGTTCAGCTATTCCCACCAGTTAGAAAATGACGCCACCATCGAAAAAAATTTTCTGTGGTTGGTTCAGCTATTCCCACCAGTTAAAAAATGACGCCACCATCGAAAAAATTTTTCTGTGGTTGGTTCAGCTATTCCCACCAGTTAAAAAATGACGCCACCGTCGGAATTTTTTTCTGACCCTTGAAATTTTTTTTCTGCCCGCGAAATTTTTTTTCTGCGGCCTAGGATAAACTAGTTTGGCCTAGGATAAACTAGTTTTGCCTAGGATAAACTAGTTTGGCCTAGGATAAACTAGTTTGGCCTAGGATAAACTAGTTTTGCCTAGGATAAACTAGTTTGGCCTAAGATAAACTAGTTTGGCCTAGGATAAACTAGTTTGGCCTAGGATAAACTAGTTTTGCCTAGGATAAACTAGTTTGGCCTAGGATAAACTAGTTTGGCCTAGAATAAACTAGTTTGGCCTAGGATAAACTAGTTTTGCCTAGTATAAACTAGTTTGGAACAGGATAAACTAGTTTGGCCTAGGATAAACAAGTTTGGCCTAGGATAAAATAGTTTGGCCTAGGATAAACTAGTTTGGCTTAGGATAAACTAGTTTGGCCTAAGATAAACTAGTTTGGCCCAGGATAAACTAGTTTTGCCTAGGATAAACTAGTTTGGCCTAGGATAAACTAGTTTGGCCTAGGATAAACCAGTTTGGCCTAGGATAAACTAGTTTTGCCAAGGATAAACTAGTTTGGCCTAGGATAAACTAGTTTGGCCTAGGATAAACTAGTTTGGCCTAGGATAAACTAGTTTGGCCTAGGATAAACTAGTTTGGCCTAGGATAAACTAGTTTGGCCTAGGATTAACTAGTTTTGCCTAGGATAAACTAGTTTTGCCTAGGATAAACTAGTTTGGCCTAGGATAAACTAGTTTGGCCTAGGATAAACTAGTTTGGCCTAGGATAAACTAGTTTTGCCTAGGATAAACTAGTTTGTCCTAGGATAAACTAGTTTGGCCTAGGATAAACTAGTTTGGCCTAGGATATACTAGTTTGGCCTAGGATAAACTAGTTTGGCCAAGGATAAACTAGTTTGGCCTAGGATAAACTAGTTTGGCCTAGGATTAACTAGTTTTGCCTAGGATAAACTAGTTTGCCCTAGGATAAACTAGTTTGGCATAGGATAAACTAGTTTGGCCTAGGATAAACTAGTTTTGCCTAGGATAAACTAGTTTGGCATAGGATAAACTAGTTTGGCCTAGGATAAACTAGTTTGGCCTAGGATAAACTAGTTTGGCCTAGGATAAACTAGTTTTGCCTAGGATAAACTAGTTTGGCCAAGGATAAACTAGTTTGGCCTAGGATAAACTAGTTTGGCCTAGGATAAACTAGTTTGGCCTAGGATAAACTAGTTTGGCCTAGGATAAACTAGTTTGGCCTAGGATAAACTAGTTTGGCCTAGGATTAACTAGTTTTGCCTAGGATAAACTAGTTTGGCAAAACTAGTTTGGCCTAGGATAAACTAGTTTTGCCTAGGATAAACTAGTTTGTCCTAGGATAAACTAGTTTGGCCTAGGATAAACTAGTTTGGCCTAGGTTAAAATAGTTTTGCCTAGGATAAGTTAAAAAAATGACGCCACCATCGAAAAATCTTTTCTGTGGTTGGTTCAGCTATTCCCACCAGTTAAAAAATGACGCCACCATCGAAAAATTTTTTCTGTGGTTGGTTCAGCTATTCCCACCAGTTAAAAAATGACGCCACCATCGAAAATAATTTTCTGTGGTTGGTTCAGCTATTCCCACCAGTTAAAAAATGACGCCACCATCGAAAATTTTTTTCTGTGGTTGGTTCAGCTATTCCCACCAGTTAAAAAATGACGCCACCATCGAAAAAAAATTTCTGTGGTTGGTTCAGCTATTCCCACCAGTTAAAAAATGACGCCACCATCGAAAAAATTTTTCTGTGGTTGGTTCAGCTATTCCCACCAGTTAAAAAATGACGCCACCATCGAAAAATTTTTTCTGTGGTTGGTTCAGCTATTCCCACCAGTTAAAAAATGACGCCACCATCGAAAATTTTTTTCTGTGGTTGGTTCAGCTATTCCCACCAGTTAAAAAATGACGCCACCATCGAAATAAATTTTCTGTGGTTGGTTCAGCTATTCCCACCAGTTAAAAAATGACGCCACCGTCGGAATTTTTTTCTGACCGTGGAAATTTTTTTTTCTGCGGCCTAGGATAAACTAGTTTGGCCTAGGATAAACTAGTTTGGCCTAGGATAAACTAGTTTGGCCTAGGATAAACTAGTTTTGCCTAGGATAAACTAGTTTGGCCTAGGATAAACTAGTTTGGCCTAGGATAAACTAGTTTTGCCTAGGAAAAACTAGTTTGGCCTAAGATAAACTAGTTTGGCCTAGGATAAACTAGTTTGGCCTAGGATAAACTAGTTTGGCCTAGGATTAACTAGTTTTTCCTAGGATAAACTAGTTTTGCCTAGGATAAACTAGTTTGGCCTAGGATAAACTAGTTTGGCCTAGGATAAACTAGTTTGGCCTAGGATAAACTAGTTTTGCCTAGGATAAACTAGTTTGTCCTAGGATAAACTAGTTTGGCCTAGGATATACTAGTTTGGCCTAGGATAAACTAGTTTGGCCAAGGATAAACTAGTTTGGCCTAGGATAAACTAGTTTGGCCTAGGATTAACTAGTTTTGCCTAGGATAAACTAGTTTGCCCTAGGATAAACTAGTTTGGCATAGGATAAACTAGTTTGGCCTAGGATAAACTAGTTTTGCCTAGGATAAACTAGTTTGGCCTAGGATAAACTAGTTTGGCCTAGGATAAACTAGTTTGGCCTAGGATAAACTAGTTTGGCCTAGGATAAACTAGTTTTGCCTAGGATAAACTAGTTTGGCCAAGGATAAACTAGTTTGGCCTAGGATAAACTAGTTTGGCCTAGGATAAACTAGTTTGGCCTAGGATAAACTAGTTTGGCCTAGGATAAACTAGTTTGGCCTAGGATAAACTAGTTTGGCCTAGGATTAACTAGTTTTGCCTAGGATAAACTAGTTTGGCATAGGATAAACTAGTTTGGCCTAGGATAAACTAGTTTTGCCTAGGATAAACTAGTTTGGCCTAGGATAAACTAGTTTGGCCTAGGATAAACTAGTTTGGCCTAGGATAAACTAGTTTCGCCTAGGATAAACTAGTTTGTCCTAGGATACACTAGTTTGGCCTAGGATAAACTAGTTTGGCCTAGGCCTAGGTTTTTTTCTGTGGTTGGTTCAGCTATTCCCACCAGTTAAAAAATGACGCCACCATCGAAAAATTTTTTCTGTGGTTGGTTCAGCCATTCCCACCAGTTAAAAAATGACGCCACCATCGAAAATTTTTTTCTGTGGTTGGTTCAGCTATTCCAACCAGTTAAAAAATGACGCCACCATCGAAAATTTTTTTCTGTGGTTGGTTCAGCTATTCCCACCAGTTAAAAAATGACGCCACCAACGAAAAAATTTTCTGTGGTTGGTTCAGCTATTCCCACTAGTTAAAAAATGACGCCACCATCGAAAAAATTTTTCTGTGGTTTGTTCAGCTATTCCCACCACTTAAAAAATGACGCCACCATCCAAACAATTTTTCTGTGGTTGGTTCAGCTATTCCCACCAGTTAAAAAATGACGCCACCATCGAAAAAAATTTTCTGTGGTTGGTTCAGCTATTCCCACCAGTTAAAAAATGACGCCACCATCGAAAAAATTTTTCTGTGGTTGGTTCAGCTATTCCCACCAGTTAAAAAATGACGCCACCATCGAAAAAAATTTTCTGTGGTTGGTTCAGCTATTCCCACCAGTTAAAAAATGACGTCACCATCGAAAAAATTTTTCTGTGGTTGGTTCAGCTATTCCCACCAGTTAAAAAATGACGCCACCGTCGGAATTTTTTTCTGACCCTCGAAATTTTTTTTCTGCCCGCGAAATTTTTTTTCTGCGGCCTAGGATAAACTAGTTTGGCCTAGGATAAACTAGTTTTGCCTAGGATAAACTAGTTTGGCCTAGGATAAACTAGTTTGGCCTAGGATAAACTAGTTTTGCCTAGGATAAACTAGTTTGGCCTTAGATAAACTAGTTTGGCCTAGGATAAACTAGTTTTGCCTAGGATAAACTAGTTTGGCCTAGGATAAACTAGTTTGGCCTAGGATAAACTAGTTTTGCCTAGGATAAACTAGTTTGGCCTAGGATAAACTAGTTTGGCCTAGAATAAACTAGTTTGGCCTAGGATAAACTAGTTTTGCCTAGTATAAACTAGTTTGGAACAGGATAAACTAGTTTGGCCTAGGATAAACAAGTTTGGCCTAGGATAAAATAGTTTGGCCTAGGATAAACTAGTTTGGCTTAGGATAAACTAGTTTGGCCTAAGATAAACTAGTTTGGCCCAGGATAAACTAGTTTTGCCTAGGATAAACTAGTTTGACCTAGGATAAACTAGTTTGGCCTAGGATAAACCAGTTTGGCCTAGGATAAACTAGTTTTGCCTAGGATAAACTAGTTTGGCCAAGGATAAACTAGTTTGGCCTAGGATAAACTAGTTTGGCCTAGGATAAACTAGTTTGGCCTAGGATTAACTAGTTTTGCCTAGGATAAACTAGTTTTGCCTAGGATAAACTAGTTTGGCCTAGGATAAACTAGTTTGGCCTAGGATAAACTAGTTTGGCCTAGGATAAACTAGTTTTGCCTATGATAAACTAGTTTGTCCTAGGATAAACTAGTTTGGCCTAGGATAAACTAGTTTGGCCTAGGATATACTAGTTTGGCCTAGGATAAACTAGTTTGGCCAAGGATAAACTAGTTTGGCCTAGGATAAACTAGTTTGGCCTAGGATTAACTAGTTTTGCCTAGGATAAACTAGTTTGCCCTAGGATAAACTAGTTTGGCATAGGATAAACTAGTTTGGCCTAGGATAAACTAGTTTTGCCTAGGATAAACTAGTTTGGCCTAGGATAAACTAGTTTGGCCTAGGATAAACTAGTTTGGCCTAGGATAAACTAGTATTGCCTAGGATAAACTAGTTTGGCCAAGGATAAACTAGTTTGGCCTAGGATAAACTAGTTTGGCCTAGGATAAACTAGTTTGGCCTAGGATAAACTAGTTTGGCTTAGGATAAACTAGTTTGGCCTAGGATAAACTAGTTTGGCCTAGGATTAACTAGTTTTGCCTAGGATAATCTAGTTTGGCATAGGATAAACTAGTTTGGCCTAGGATAAACTAGTTTTGCCTAGGATAAACTAGTTTGGCCTAGGATAAACTAGTTTGGCCTAGGATAAACTAGTTTGGCCTAGGATAAACTAGTTTTGCCTAGGATAAACTAGTTTGTCCTAGGATAAACTAGTTTGGCCTAGGATAAACTAGTTTGGCCTAGGTTAAAATAGTTTTGCCTAGGATAAGTTAAAAAAATGACGCCACCATCGAAAAATCTTTTCTGTGGTTGGTTCAGCTATTCCCACCAGTTAAAAAATGACGCCACCATCGAAAAATTTTTTCTGTGGTTGGTTCAGCTATTCCCACCAGTTAAAAAATGACGCCACCATCGAAAATAATTTTCTGTGGTTGGTTCAGCTATTCCCACCAGTTAAAAAATGACGCCACCATCGAAAATTTTTTTCTGTGGTTGGTTCAGCTATTCCCACCAGTTAAAAAATGACGCCACCATCGAAAAAAAATTTCTGTGGTTGGTTCAGCTATTCCCACCAGTTAAAAAATGACGCCACCATCGAAAAAATTTTTCTGTGGTTGGTTCAGCTATTCCCACCAGTTAAAAAATGACGCCACCATCGAAAAATTTTTTCTGTGGTTGGTTCAGCTATTCCCACCAGTTAAAAAATGACGCCACCATCGAAAAATTTTTTCTGTGGTTGGTTCAGCTATTCCCACCAGTTAAAAAATGACGCCACCATCGAAATAAATTTTCTGTGGTTGGTTCAGCTATTCCCACCAGTTAAAAAATGACGCCACCGTCGGAATTTTTTTCTGACCGTCGAAATTTTTTTTCTGACCGTCGAAATTTTTTTTCTGCGGCCTGGGATAAACTAGTTTGGCCTAGGATAAACTAGTTTTGCCTAGGATAAACTAGTTTGGCCTAGGATAAACTAGTTTGGCCTAGGATAAACTAGTTTTGCCTAGGATAAACTAGTTTGGCCTAAGATAAACTAGTTTGGCCTAGGATAAACTAGTTTTGCCTAGGATAAACTAGTTTGGCCTAGGATAAACTTGTTTTGCCTAGGATAAACTAGTTTGGCCTAGGATAAACTAGTTTTGCCTAGGATAAACTAGTTTGGCCTAGGATAAACTAGTTTGGCCTAGAATAAACTAGTTTGGCCTAGGATAAACTAGTTTTGCCTAGTATAAACTAGTTTGGAACAGGATAAACTAGTTTGGCCTAGGATAAACAAGTTTGGCCTAGGATAAACAAGTTTGGCCTAGGATAAAATAGTTTGGCCTAGGATAAGCTAGTTTGGCTTAGGATAAACTAGTTTGGCCTAAGATAAACTAGTTTGGCCCAGGATAAACTAGTTTTGCCTAGGATAAACTAGTTTGGCCTAGGATAAACTAGTTTGGCCTAGGATAAACTAGTTTGGCCTAGGATAAACTAGTTTGGCCTAGGATAAACTAGTTTGGCCTAGGATAAACTAGTTTGGCCTAGGATAAACTAGTTTGGCCTAGGATTAACTAGTTTTGCCTAGGATAAACTAGTTTTGCCTAGGATAAACTAGTTTGGCCTAGGATAAACTAGTTTGGCCTAGGATAAACTAGTTTTGCCTAGGATAAACTAGTTTGTCCTAGGATAAACTAGTTTGGCCTAGGATAAACTAGTTTGGCCTAGGATATACTAGTTTGGCCTAGGATAAACTAGTTTGGCCAAGGATAAACTAGTTTGGCCTAGGATAAACTAGTTTGGCCTAGGATTAACTAGTTTTGCCTAGGATAAACTAGTTTGCCCTAGGATAAACTAGTTTGTCATAGGATAAACTAGTTTGGCCTAGGATAAACTAGTTTTGCCTAGGATAAACTAGTTTGGCCTAGGATAAACTAGTTTGGCCTAGGATAAACTAGTTTGGCCTAGGATAAACTAGTTTGGCCTAGGATAAACTAGTTTTGCCTAGGATAAACTAGTTTGGCCAAGGATAAACTAGTTTGGCCTAGGATAAACTAGTTTGGCCTAGGATAAACTAGTTTGGCCTAGGATAAACTAGTTTGGCCTAGGATAAACTAGTTTGGCCTAGGATAAACTAGTTTGGCCTAGGATAAACTAGTTTGGCCTAGGATAAACTAGTTTGGCCTAGGATAAACTAGTTTGGCCTAGGATAAACTAGTTTGGCCTAGGATAAACTAGTTTGGCCTAGGATAAACTAGTTTGGCCTAGGATTAACTAGTTTTGCCTAGGATAAACTAGTTTTGCCTAGGATAAACTATTTTGGCCTAGGATAAACTAGTTTGGCCTAGGATAAACTAGTTTGGCCTAGGATAAACTAGTTTTGCCTAGGATAAACTAGTTTGTCCTAGGATAAACTAGTTTGGCCTAGGATAAACTAGTTTGGCCTAGGATATACTAGTTTGGCCTAGGATAAACTAGTTTGGCCAAGGATAAACTAGTTTGGCCTAGGATAAACTAGTTTGGCCTAGGATTAACTAGTTTTGCCTAGGATAAACTAGTTTGCCCTAGGATAAACTAGTTTGTCATAGGATAAACTAGTTTGGCCTAGGATAAACTAGTTTGGCCTAGGATAAACTAGTTTGGCCTAGGATAAACTAGTTTTGCCTAGGATAAACTAGTTTGGCCAAGGATAAACTAGTTTGGCCTAGGATAAACTAGTTTGGCCTAGGATAAACTAGTTTGGCCTAGGATAAACTAGTTTGGCCTAGGATAAACTAGTTTGGCCTAGGATAAACTAGTTTGGCCTAGGATTAACTAGTTTTGCCTAGGATAAACTAGTTTGGCATAGGATAAACTAGTTTGGCCTAGGATAAACTAGTTTTGCCTAGGATAAACTAGTTTGGCCTAGGATAAACTAGTTTGGCCTAGGATAAACTAGTTTGGCCTAGGATAAACTAGTTTTGCCTAGGATAAACTAGTTTGGCCTAGGATAAACTAGTTTGGCCTAAGATAAACTAGTTTGGCCTAGGATAAACTAGTTTTTCCTAGGATAAACTAGTTTGGCCTAAGATAAACTAGTTTGGCCTAGGATAAACTAGTTTGGCCTAGGATAAACTAGTTTGGCCTAAGATAAACTAGTTTGGCCTAGGATAAACTAGTTTTGCCTAGGATAAACTAGTTTGGCCTAAGATAAACTAGTTTGGCCTAGGATAAACTAGTTTGGCCTAGGATAAACTAGTTTTGCCTAGTATAAACTAGTTTGGAACAGGATAAATTAGTTTGGCCTAGGATAAACTAGTTTGGCCAAGGATAAACTAGTTTGGCCTAGGATAAAATAGTTTGGCCTAGGATAAACTAGTTTGGCTTAGGATAAACTAGTTTGGCCTAAGATAAACTAGTTTGGCCCAGGATAAACTAGTTTTGCCTAGGATAAACTAGTTTGGCCTAGGATAAACTAGTTTGGCCTAGGATAAACCAGTTTGGCGTAGGATAAACTAGTTTTGCCTAGGATAAACTAGTTTGGCCAAGGATAAACTAGTTTGGCCTAGGATAAACTAGTTTGGCCTAAGATAAACTAGTTTGGTCTAGGATAAACTAGTTTTGCCTAGGATAAACTAGTTTGGCCTAGGATAAACTTGTTTTGCCTAGGATAAACTAGTTTGGCCTAGGATAAACTAGTTTGGCCTAGAATAAACTAGTTTGGCCTAGGATAAACTAGTTTGGCCTAGGATAAACTAGTTTTGCCTAGGATAAACTAGTTTGGCCTAGGATAAACTAGTTTTGCCTAGGATAAACTAGTTTGGCCTAGGATAAACTAGTTTGGCCTAGAATAAACTAGTTTGGCCTAGGATAAACTAGTTTTGCCTAGTATAAACTAGTTTGGAACAGGATAAACTAGTTTGGCCTAGGATAAACTAGTTTGGCCAAGGATAAACTAGTTTGGCCTAGGATAAAATAGTTTGGGATAGGATAAACTAGTTTGGCTTAGGATAAACTAGTTTGGCCTAAGATAAACTAGTTTGGAACAGGATAAACTAGTTTTGCCTAGGATAAACTAGTTTGGCCTAGGATAAACTAGTTTGGCCTAGGATAAACCAGTTTGGCCTAGGATAAACTAGTTTTGCCTAGGATAAACTAGTTTGGCAAAGGATAAACTAGTTTGGCCTAGGATAAACTAGTTTGGCCTAGGATAAACTAGTTTGGCCTAGGATAAACTAGTTTGGCCTACGATAAACTAGTTTGGCCTAGGATTAACTAGTTTTGCCTAGGATAAACTAGTTTTGCCTAGGATAAACTAGTTTGGCCTAGGATAAACTAGTTTGGCCTAGGATAAACTAGTTTGGCCTAGGATAAAATAGTTTGTCCTAGGATAAACTAGTTTGGCCTAGGATAAACTAGTTTGGCCTAGGATATACTAGTTTGGCCTAGGATAAACTAGTTTGGCCAAGGATAAACTAGTTTGGCCTAGGATTAACTAGTTTTGCCTAGGATAAACTAGTTTGCCCTAGGATAAACTAGTTTGGCATAGGATAAACTAGTTTGGCCTAGGATAAACTAGTTTTCCCTAGGATAAACTAGTTTGGCCTAGGATAAACTAGTTTGGCCTAGGATAAACTAGTTTGGCCTAGGATAAACTAGTTTGGCCTAGGATAAACTAGTTTGGCCTAGGATAAACTAGTTTTGCCTAGGATAAACTAGTTTGGCCAAGGATAAACTAGTTTGGCCTAGGATAAACTAGTTTGGCCTAGGATAAACTAGTTTGGCCTAGGATAAACTAGTTTGGCCTAGGATTAACTAGTTTTGCCTAGGATAAACTAGTTTGGCATAGGATAAACTAGTTTGGCCTATGATAAACTAGTTTTGCCTAGGATAAACTAGTTTGGGCTAGGATAAACTAGTTTGGCCTAGGATAAACTAGTTTGGCCTAGGATAAACTAGTTTGGCCTAGGATAAACTAGTTTGGCCTAAGATAAACTAGTTTGGCCTAGGATAAACTAGTTTGGCCTAGGATAAACTAGTTTGGCCTAAGATAAACTAGTTTGGCCTAGGATAAACTAGTTTTGCCTAGGATAAACTAGTTTGGCCTAAGATAAACTAGTTTGGCCTACGATAAACTAGTTTGGCCTAGGATAAACTAGTTTTGCCTAGTATAAACTAGTTTGGAACAGGATAAACTAGTTTGGCCTAGGATAAACTAGTTTGGCCAAGGATAAACTAGTTTGGCCTAGCATAAAATAGTTTGGCCTAGGATAAACTAGTTTGGCTTAGGATAAACTAGTTTGGCCTAAGATAAACTAGTTTGGCCCAGGATAAACTAGTTTTGCTTAGGATAAACTAGTTTGGCCTAGGATAAACTAGTTTGGCCTAGGATAAACCAGTTTGGCGTAGGATAAACTAGTTTTGCCTAGGATAAACTAGTTTGGCCAAGGATAAACTAGTTTGGCCTAGGATAAACTAGTTTGGCCTAGGATAAACTAGTTTGGCCTAGGATAAACTAGTTTGGCCTAGGATAAACTAGTTTGGCCTAGGATTAACTAGTTTTGCCTAGGATAAACTAGTTTTGCCTAGGATAAACTAGTTTGGCCTAGGATAAACTAGTTTGGCCTAGGATAAACTAGTTTGGCCTAGGATAAACTAGTTTGGCCTAGGATAAACTAGTTTGTCCTAGGATAAACTAGTTTGGCCTAGGATAAACTAATTTGGCCTAGGATATACTAGTTTGGCCTAGGATAAACTAGTTTGGCCAAGGATAAACTAGTTTGGCCTAGGATAAACTAGTTTGGCCTAGGATTAACTAGTTTTGCCTAGGATAAACTAGTTTGCCCTAGGATAAACTAGTTTGGCATAGGATAAACTAGTTTGGCCTAGGATAAACTAGTTTTGCCTAGGATAAACTAGTTTGGCCTAGGTTAAACTAGTTTGGCCTAGGATAAACTAGTTTGGCCTAGGATAAACTAGTTTGGCCTAGGATAAACTAGTTTTGCCTAGGATAAACTAGTTTGGCCAAGGATAAACTAGTTTGGCCTAGGATAAACTAGTTTGGCCTAGGATAAACTAGTTTGGCCTAGGATAAACTAGTTTGGCCTAGGATAAACTAGTTTGGCCTAGGATAAACTAGTTTGGCCTAGGATTAACTAGTTTTGCCTAGGATAAACTAGTTTGGCATAGGATAAACTAGTTTGGCCTAGGATAAACTAGTTTGGCCTAGGATAAACTAGTTTGGCCTAGGATAAACTAGTTTGGCGTAGGATAAACTAGTTTGGCCTAGGATAAACTAGTTTGTCCTAGGATAAACTAGTTTGGCCTAGGATAAACTAGTTTGGCTAAGGATAAACTAGTTTGGCCTAGGATAAACTAGTTTGGCCTAGGATAAACTAGTTTGGCCTAGGATAAACTAGTTTGGCCTAGGATAAACTAGTTTGGCGTAGGATAAACTAGTTTGGCCTAGGATTAACTAGTTTTGCCTAGGATAAACTAGTTTGGCATAGGATAAACTAGTTTGGCCTAGGATAAACTAGTTTTGCCTAGGATAAACTAGTTTGGCCTAGGATAAACTAGTTTGGCCTAGGATAAACTAGTTTGGCCTAGGATAAAGTAGTTTTGCCTAGGATAAACTAGTTTGTCCTAGGATAAACTAGTTTGGCCTAGGATAAACTAGTTTGGCCTAGGATATACTAGTTTGGCCTAGGATAAACTAGTTTGGCCAAGGATAAACTAGTTTGGCCTAGGATAAACTAGTTTGGCCTAGAATAAACTATTCCCACCAGTTAAAAAATGACGCCACCATCGAAAATTTTTTTCTGTGGTTGGTTCAGCTATTGCCACCAGTTAAAAAATGACGCCACCATCGAAATTTTTTTTCTGTGGTTGGTTCAGCTATTCCCACCAGTTAAAAAATGACGCCACCATCGAAAAAATTTTCTGTGGTTGGTTCAGCTATTCCCACCAGTTAAAAAATGACGCCACCATCGAAAAAAATTTTCTGTGGTTTGTTCAGCTATTCCCACCAGTTAAAAAATGACGCCACCATCGAAACAATTTTTCTGTGGTTGGTTCAGCTATTCCCACCAGTTAAAAAATGACGCCACCATCGAAAAAATTTTTCTGTGGTTGGTTCAGCTATTCCCACCAGTTAAAAAATGACGCCACCATCGAAAAAATTTTTCTGATGTTGGTTCAGCTATTCCCACCAGTTAAAAAATGACGCCACCATCGAAAAAAATTTTCTGTGGTTGGTTCAGCTATTCCCACCAGTTAAAAAATGACGCCACCGTCGGAATTTTTTTCTGACCCTCGAAATTTTTTTTCTGACCGTCGAAATTTTTTTTCTGCGGCCTAGGATAAACTAATTTGGCCTAGGATAAACTAGTTTTGCCTAGGATAAACTAGTTTGGCCTAGGATAAACTAGTTTGGCCTAGGATAAACTAGTTTTGCCTAGGATAAACTAGTTTGGCCTAAGATAAACTAGTTTGGCCTAGGATAAACTAGTTTTGCCTAGGATAAACTAGTTTGGCCTAGTATAAACTAGTTTGGAACAGGATAAACTAGTTTGGCCTAGGATAAACTAGTTTGGCCAAGGATAAACTAGTTTGGCCTAGGATAAAATAGTTTGGCCTAGGATAAACTAGTTTGGCTTAGGATAAACTAGTTTGGCCTAAGATAAACTAGTTTGGCCCAGGATAAACTAGTTTTGCCTAGGATAAACTAGTTTGGCCTAGGATAAACTAGTTTGGCCTAGGATAAACCAGTTTGGCCTAGGATAAACTAGTTTTGCCTAGGATAAACTAGTTTGGCCAAGGATAAACTAGTTTGGCCTAGGATAAACTAGTTTGGCCTAGGATAAACTAGTTTGGCCTAGGATTAACTAGTTTTGCCTAGGATAAACTAGTTTTGCCTAGGATAAAATAGTTTGGCCTAGGATAAACTAGTTTGGCCTAGGATAAACTAGTTTGGCCTAGGATAAACTAGTTTTGCCTAGGATAAACTAGTTTGTCCTAGGATAAACTAGTTTGGCCTAGGATAAACTAGTTTGGCCTAGGATATACTAGTTTGGCCTAGGATAAACTAGTTTGGCCAAGGATAAACTAGTTTGGCCTAGGATAAACTAGTTTGGCCTAGGATTAACTAGTTTTGCCTAGGATAAACTAGTTTGCCCTAGGATAAACTAGTTTGGCATAGGATAAACTAGTTTTGCCTAGGATAAACTAGTTTGGCCTAGGATAAACTAGTTTGGCCTAGGATAAACTAGTTTGGCCTAGGATAAACTAGTTTGGCCTAGGATAAACTAGTTTGGCCTAGGATAAACTAGTTTTGCCTAGGATAAACTAGTTTGGCCAAGGATAAACTAGTTTGGCCTAGGATAAACTAGTTTGGCCTAGGATAAACTAGTTTGGCCTAGGATAAACTAGTTTGGCCTAGGATAAACTAGTTTGGCCTAGGATTAACTAGTTTTGCCTAGGATAAACTAGTTTGGCATAGGATAAACTAGTTTGGCCTAGGATAAACTAGTTTTGCCTAGGATAAACTCGTTTGGCCTAGGATAAACTAGTTTGGCCTAGGATAAACTAGTTTGGCCTAGGATAAACTAGTTTGGCCTAGGATAAACTAGTTTTGCCTAGGATAAACTAGTTTGGCCTAGGATAAACTAGTTTGGCCTAGGATATACTAGTTTGGCCTAGGATAAACTAGTTTGGCCAAGGATAAACTAGTTTGGCCTAGGATAAACTAGTTTGGCCTAGGATAAACTAGTTTGGCCTAGGATAAACTAGTTTGGCCTAGGATTAACTAGTTTTGCCTAGGATAAACTAGTTTGGCCTAGGATAAACTAGTTTGGCCTAGGATAAACTAGTTTTGCCTAGGATAAACTAGTTTGGCCTAGGATAAACTAGTTTGGCCTAGGATAAACTAGTTTGGCCTAGGATAAACTAGTTTTGCCTAGGATAAGTTAAAAAATGACGTCACCATCGAAAAATTTTTTCTGTGGTTGGTTCAGCTATTCCCACCAGTTAAAAAATGACGCCACCATCGAAAATTTTTTTCTGTGGTTGGTTCAGCTATTCCAACCAGTTAAAAAATGACGCCACCATCGAAAAATTTTTTCTGTGGTTGGTTCAGCTATTCCCACGAGTTAAAAAATTACGCCACCATCGAAAAAAATTTTCTGTGGTTGGTTCAGTTATTCCCACCAGTTAAAAAATGACGCCACCATCGAAAATTTTTTTCTGTGGTTGGTTCAGCTATTCCCACCAGTTAAAAAATGACGCCACCATCGAAAAATTTTTTCTGTGGTTGGTTCAGCTATTCCCACCAGTTAAAAAATGACGCCACCATCGAAAATTTTTTTCTGTGGTTGGTTCAGCTATTCCCACCAGTTAAAAAATGACGCCACCAACGAAAAAATTTTCTGTGGTTGGTTCAGCTATTCCCACCAGTTAAAAAATGACGCCACCATCGAAAAAATTTATCTGTGGTTTGTTCAGCTATTCCCACCAGTTAAAAAATGACGCCACCATCCAAACAATTTTTCTGTGGTTGGTTCAGCTATTCCCACCAGTTAAAAAATGACGCCACCATCGAAAAAAATTTTCTGTGGTTGGTTCAGGTATTCCCACCAGTTAAAAAATGACGCCACCATCGAAAAAATTTTTCTGTGGTTGGTTCAGCTATTCCCACCAGTTAAAAAATGACGCCACCATCGAAAAAATTTTTCTGTGGTTGGTTCAGCTATTCCCACCAGTTAAAAAATGACGCCACCATCGAAAAAATTTTTCTGTGGTTGGTTCAGCTATTCCCACCAGTTAAAAAATGACGCCACCGTCGGAATTTTTTTCTGACCCTCGAAATTTTTTTTCTGCCCGCGAAATTTTTTTTCTGCGGCCTAGGATAAACTAGTTTGGCCTAGGATAAACTAGTTTTGCCTAGGATAAACTAGTTTGGCCTAGGATAAACTAGTTTGGCCTAGGATAAACTAGTTTTGCCTAGGATAAACTAGTTTGGCCTAAGATAAACTAGTTTGGCCTAGGATAAACTAGTTTTGCCTAGGATAAACTAGTTTGGCCTAGGATAAACTTGTTTTGCCTAGGATAAACTAGTTTGGCCTAGGATAAACTAGTTTTGCCTAGGATAAACTAGTTTGGCCTAGGATAAACTAGTTTGGCCTAGAATAAACTAGTTTGGCCTAGGATAAACTAGTTTGGCCTAGGATAAACTAGTTTTGCCTAGGATAAACTAGTTTGTCCTAGGATAAACTAGTTTGGCCTAGGATAAACTAGTTTGGCCTAGGATATACTAGTTTGGCCTAGGATAAACTAGTTTGGCCAAGGATAAACTAGTTTGGCCTAGGATAAACTAGTTTGGCCTAGGATTAACTAGTTTTGCCTAGGATAAACTAGTTTGCCCTAGGATAAACTAGTTTGGCATAGGATAAACTAGTTTTGCCTAGGATAAACTAGTTTGGCCTAGGATAAACTAGTTTGGCCTAGGATAAACTAGTTTGGCCTAGGATAAACTAGTTTGGCCTAGGATAAACTAGTTTGGCCTAGGATAAACTAGTTTTGCCTAGGATAAACTAGTTTGGCCAAGGATAAACTAGTTTGGCCTAGGATAAACTAGTTTGGCCTAGGATAAACTAGTTTGGCCTAGGATAAACTAGTTTGGCCTAGGATTAACTAGTTTTGCCTAGGATAAACTAGTTTGGCATAGGATAAACTAGTTTGGCCTAGGATAAACTAGTTTGGCCTAGGATAAACTAGTTTGGCCTAGGATAAACTAGTTTGGCCTAGGATAAACTAGTTTGGCCTAGGATAAACTAGTTTGGCCTAGGATATACTAGTTTGGCCTAGGATAAACTAGTTTGGCCAAGGATAAACTAGTTTGGCCTAGGATAAACTAGTTTGGCCTAGGATAAACTAGTTTGGCCTAGGATAAACTAGTTTTGCCTAGGATGAACTAGTTTGGCCTAGGATAAACTAGTTTGGCCTAGGATAAACTAGTTTGGCCTAGGATAAACTAGTTTGGCCTAGGATAAACTAGTTTTGCCTAGGATAAGTTAAAAAATGACGTCACCATCGAAAAATTTTTTCTGTGGTTGGTTCAGCTATTCCCACCAGTTAAAAAATGACGCCACCATCGAAATTTTTTTTCTGTGGTTGGTTCAGCTATTCCAACCAGTTAAAAAATGACGCCACCATCGAAAAATTTTTTCTGTGGTTGGTTCAGCTATTCCCACCAGTTAAAAAATTACGCCACCATCGAAAAAAATTTTCTGTGGTTGGTTCAGTTATTCCCACCAGTTAAAAAATGACGCCACCATCGACAATTTTTTTCTGTGGTTGGTTCAGCTATTCCCACCAGTTAAAAAATGACGCCACCATCGAAAAATTTTTTCTGTGGTTGGTTCAGCTATTCCCACCAGTTAAAAAATGACGCCACCATCGAAAATTTTTTTCTGTGGTTGGTTCAGCTATTCCCACCAGTTAAAAAATGACGCCACCATCGAAAATTTTTTTCTGTGGTTGGTTAGGATAAACTAGTTTGGCCTAGGATAAACTAGTTTTGCCTAGGATGAACTAGTTTGGCCTAGGATAAACTAGTTTGGCCTAGGATAAACTAGTTTGGCCTAGGATAAACTAGTTTGGCCTAGGATAAACTAGTTTGGCCTAGGATAAACTAGTTTTGCCTAGGATAAGTTAAAAAATGACGTCACCATCGAAAAATTTTTTCTGTGGTTGGTTCAGCTATTCCCACCAGTTAAAAAATGACGCCACCATCGAAAATTTTTTTCTGTGGTTGGTTCAGCTATTCCAACCAGTTAAAAAATGACGCCACCATCGAAAAATTTTTTCTGTGGTTGGTTCAGCTATTCCCACCAGTTAAAAAATTACGCCACCATCGAAAAAAATTTTCTGTGGTTGGTTCAGTTATTCCCACCAGTTAAAAAATGACGCCACCATCGACAATTTTTTTCTGTGGTTGGTTCAGCTATTCCCACCAGTTAAAAAATGACGCCACCATCGAAAAATTTTTTCTGTGGTTGGTTCAGCTATTCCCACCAGTTAAAAAATGACGCCACCATCGAAAATTTTTTTCTGTGGTTGGTTCAGCTATTCCCACCAGTTAAAAAATGACGCCACCATCGAAAATTTTTTTCTGTGGTTGGTTCAGCTATTCCCACCAGTTAAAAAATGACGCCACCAACGAAAAAATTTTCTGTGGTTGGTTCAGCTATTCCCACCAGTTAAAAAATGACGCCACCATCGAAAAAATTTTTCTGTGGTTTGTTCAGCTATTCCCACCAGTTAAAAAATGACGCCACCATCCAAACAATTTTTCTGTGGTTGGTTCAGCTATTCCCACCAGTTAAAAAATGACGCCACCATCGAAAAAAATTTTCTGTGGTTGGTTCAGCTATTCCCACCAGTTAAAAAATGATGCCACCATCGAAAAAATTTTTCTGTGGTTGGTTCAGCTATTCCCACCAGTTAAAAAATGACGCCACCATCGAAAAAAATTTTCTGTGGTTGGTTCAGCTATTCCCACCAGTTAAAAAATGACGCCACCATCGAAAAAATTTTTCTGTGGTTGGTTCAGCTATTCCCACCAGTTAAAAAATGACGCCACCGTCGGAATTTTTTTCTGACCCTCGAAATTTTTTTTCTGCCCGCGAAATTTTTTTTCTGCGGCCTAGGATAAACTAGTTTGGCCTAGGATAAACTAGTTTTGCCTAGGATAAACTAGTTTGGCCTAGGATAAACTAGTTTGGCCTAGGATAAACTAGTTTTGCCTAGGATAAACTAGTTTGGCCTAAGATAAACTAGTTTGGCCTAGGATAAACTAGTTTTGCCTAGGATAAACTAGTTTGGCCTAGGATAAACTTGTTTTGCCTAGGATAAACTAGTTTGGCCTAGGATAAACTAGTTTTGCCTAGGATAAACTAGTTTGGCCTAGGATAAACTAGTTTGGCCTAGAATAAACTAGTTTGGCCTAGGATAAACTAGTTTTGCCTAGTATAAACTAGTTTGGAACAGGATAAACTAGTTTGGCCTAGGATAAACTAGTTTGGCCAAGGATAAACTAGTTTGGCCTAGGATAAACTAGTTTGGCCTAGGATAAACTAGTTTGGCCTAGGATAAACTAGTTTGACCTAGGATAAACTAGTTTGGCCTAGGATTAACTAGTTTTGCCTAGGATAAACTAGTTTGGCATAGGATAAACTAGTTTGGCCTAGGATAAACTAGTTTTGCCTAGGATAAACTAGTTTGGCCTAGGATAAACTAGTTTGGCCTAGGATAAACTAGTTTGGCCTAGGATAAACTAGTTTTGCCTAGGATAAACTAGTTTGTCCTAGGATAAACTAGTTTGGCCTAGGATAAACTAGTTTGGCCTAGGATATACTAGTTTGGCCTAGGATAAACTAGTTTGGCCTAGGATAAACTAGTTTGGCCTAGGATAAACTAGTTTTGCCTAGGATAAACTAGTTTAGCCAAGGATAAACTAGTTTGGCCTAGGATAAACTAGTTTGGCCTAGGATAAACTAGTTTCGCCTAGGATAAACTAGTTTGGCCTAGGTTAAACTAGTTTGGCCTAGGATAAACTAGTTTGGCCTAGGATAAACTAGTTTGGCCCAGGATAAACTAGTTTGGCCTAGGATAAACTAGTTTTGCCTAGGATAAACTAGTTTGTCCTAGGATAAACTAGTTTGGCCTAGGATAAACTAGTTTGGCCTAGGATATACTAGTTTGGCCTAGGATAAACTAGTTTGGCCAAGGATAAACTAGTTTGGCCTAGGATAAACTAGTTTGGCCTAGGTTAAAATAGTTTTGCCTAGGATAAGTTAAAAAAATGACGCCACCATCGAAAAATTTTTTCTGTGGTTGGTTCAGCTATTCCCACCAGTTAAAAAATGACGCCACCATAGAAAATTTTTTTCTGTGGTTGGTTCAGCTATTCCCACCAGTTAAAAAATGACGCCACCATCGAAAATTTTTTTCTGTGGTTGGTTCAGCTATTCCCACCAGTTAAAAAATGACGCCACCAACGAAAAAATTTTCTGTGGTTGGTTCAGCTATTCCCACCAGTTAAAAAATGACGCCACCATCGAAAAAATTTTTCTGTGGTTTGTTCAGCTATTCCCACCAGTTAAAAAATGACGCCACCATCCAAACAATTTTTCTGTGGTTGGTTCAGCTATTCCCACCAGTTAAAAAATGACGCCACCATCGAAAAAAATTTTCTGTGGTTGTTTCAGCTATTCCCACCAGTTAAAAAATGACGCCACCATCGAAAAAATTTTTCTGTGGTTGGTTCAGCTATTCCCACCAGTTAAAAAATGACGCCACCATCGAAAAAAATTTTCTGTGGTTGGTTCAGCTATTCCCACCAGTTAAAAAATGACGCCACCATCGAAAAAAATTTTCTGTGGTTGGTTCAGCTATTCCCACCAGTTAAAAAATGACGCCACCGTCGGAATTTTTTTCTGACCCTCGAAATTTTTTTTCTGCCCGCGAAATTTTTTTTCTGCGGCCTAGGATAAACTAGTTTGGCCTAGGATAAACTAGTTTTGCCTAGGATAAACTAGTTTGGCCTAGGATAAACTAGTTTGGCCTAGGATAAACTAGTTTTGCCTAGGATAAACTAGTTTTGCCTAGGATAAACTAGTTTGGCCTAGGATAAACTAGTTTTGCCTAGGATAAACTATTTTGGCCTAGGATAAACTAGTTTTGCCTAGGATAAACTAGTTTGGCCTAGGATAAACTAGTTTGGCCTAGAATAAACTAGTTTGGCCTAGGATAAACTAGTTTTGCCTAGTATAAACTAGTTTGGAACAGGATAAACTAGTTTGGCCTAGGATAAACTAGTTTGGCCAAGGATAAACTAGTTTGGCCTAGGATAAACTAGTTTGGCCTAGGATAAACTAGTTTGGCCTAGGATAAACTAGTTTGACCTAGGATAAACTAGTTTGGCCTAGGATTAACTAGTTTTGCCTAGGATAAACTAGTTTGGCATAGGATAAACTAGTTTGGCCTAGGATAAACTAGTTTTGCCTAGGATAAACTAGTTTGGCCTAGGATAAAGTAGTTTGGCCTAGGATAAACTAGTTTGGCCTAGGATAAACTAGTTTTGCCTAGGATAAACTAGTTTGTCCTAGGATAAACTAGTTTGGCCTAGGATAAACTAGTTTGGCCTAGGATATACTAGTTTGGCCTAGGATAAACTAGTTTGGCCTAGGATAAACTAGTTTGGCCTAGGATAAACTAGTTTTGCCTAGGATAAACTAGTTTAGCCAAGGATAAACTAGTTTGGCCTAGGATAAACTAGTTTGGCCTAGGATAAACTAGTTTGGCCTAGGATAAACTAGTTTGGCCTAGGATAAACTAGTTTGGCCTAGGATAAACTAGTTTGGCCTAGGATAAACTAGTTTGGCCTAGGATAAACTAGTTTTGCCTAGGATAAACTAGTTTGTCCTAGGATAAACTAGTTTGGCCTAGGATAAACTAGTTTGGCCTAGGATATACTAGTTTGGCCTAGGATAAACTAGTTTGGCCAAGGATAAACTAGTTTGGCCTAGGATAAACTAGTTTGGCCTAGGTTAAAATAGTTTTGCCTAGGATAAGTTAAAAAAATGACGCCACCATCGAAAAATCTTTTCTGTGGTTGATTCAGCTATTCCCACCAGTTACAAAATGACGCCACCATCGAAAATAATTTTCTGTGGTTGGTTCAGCTATTCCCACCAGTTAAAAAATGACGCCACCATCGAAAAATTTTTTCTGTGGTTGGTTCAGCTATTCCCACCAGTTAAAAAATGACGCCACCATCGAAAATTTTTTTCGGTGGTTGGTTCAGCTATTCCCACCAGTTAAAAAATGACGCCACCATCGAAAAATTTTTTCTGTGGTTGGTTCAGCTATTCCCACCAGTTAAAAAATGACGCCACCATCGAAAAAAATTTTCTGTGGTTGGTTCAGCTATTCCCACCAGTTAAAAAATGACGCCACCATCGAAAAAATTTTTCTGTGGTTTGTTCAGCTATTCCCACCAGTTAAAAAATGACGCCACCATCGAAACAATTTTTCTGTGGTTGGTTCAGCTATTCCCACCAGTTAAAAAATGACGCCACCATCGAAAAAAATTTTCTGTGGTTGGTTCAGCAATTCCCACCAGTTAAAAAATGACGCCACCATCAAAAAAATTTTTCTGTGGTTGGTTCAGCTATTCCCACCAGTTAAAAAATGACGCCACCGTCGGAATTTTTTTCTGACACTCGAAATTTTTTTTCTGACCGTCGAAATTTTTTTTCTGCGGCCTAGGATAAATTAGTTTGGCCTAGGATAAACTAGTTTGGCCTAGGATAAACTAGTTTTGCCTAGGATAAACCAGTTTGGCCTAAGATAAACTAGTTTGGCCTAGGATAAACTAGTTTTGCCTAGGATAAACTAGTTTGGCCTAGGATAAACTAGTTTTGCCTAGGATAAACTAGTTTGGCCTAGGATAAACTAGTTTGGCCTAGAATAAACTAGTTTGGCCTAGGATAAACTAGTTTTGCCTAGTATAAACTAGTTTGGAACAGGATAAACTAGTTTGGCCTAGGATAAACTAGTTTGGCCAAGGATAAACTAGTTTGGCCTAGGATAAAATAGTTTGGCCTAGGATAAACTAGTTTGGCCTAGGATAAACCAGTTTGGCCTAGGATAAACTAGTTTTGCCTAGGATAAACTAGTTTGGCAAAGGATAAACTAGTTTGGCCTAGGATAAACTAGTTTGGCCTAGGATAAACTAGTTTGGCCTAGGATTAACTAGTTTTGCCTAGGATAAACTAGTTTTGCCTAGGATAAACTAGTTTGGCCTAGGATAAACTAGTTTGGCCTAGGATAAACTAGTTTGGCCTAGGATAAACTAGTTTGTCCTAGGATAAACTAGTTTGGCCTAGGATAAACTAGTTTGGCCTAGGATATACTAGCTTGGCCTAGGATAAACTAGTTTGGCCAAGGATAAACTAGTTTGGCCTAGGATAAACTAGTTTGGCCTAGGATAAACTAGTTTGGCCTAGGATTAACTAGTTTTGCCTAGGATAAACTAGTTTGCCCTAGGATAAACTAGTTTGGCATAGGATAAACTAGTTTGGCCTAGGATAAACTAGTTTTGCCTAGGATAAACTAGTTTGGCCTAGGATAAACTAGTTTGGCCTAGGATAAACTAGTTTGGCCTAGGATAAACTAGTTTGGCCTAGGATAAACTAGTTTGGCCCAGGATAAACTAGTTTTGCCTAGGATAAACTAGTTTGGCCAAGGATAAACTAGTTTGGCCTAGGATAAACTAGTTTGGCCTAGGATAAACTAGTTTGGCCTAGGATAAACTAGTTTTGCCTAGGATAAACTAGTTTGGCCTAGGATAAACTAGTTTGGCCTAGGATAAACTAGTTTGTCCTAGGATAAACTAGTTTGGCCTAGGATAAACTAGTTTGGCCTAGGATATACTAGTTTGGCCAAGGATAAACTAGTTTGGCCTAGGATAAACTAGTTTGGCCTAGGATAAACTAGTTTGGCCTAGGATAAACTAGTTTGGCCTAGGATAAACTAGTTTGGCCTAGGATAAACTAGTTTGGCCTAGGATAAACTAGTTTGGCCTAGGATTAACTAGTTTTGCCTAGGATAAACTAGTTTGGCATAGGATAAACTAGTTTGGCCTAGGATAAACTAGTTTTGCCTAGGATAAACTAGTTTGGCCTAGGATAAACTAGTTTGGCCTAGGATAAACTAGTTTGGCCTAGGATAAACTAGTTTTGCCTAGGATAAACTAGTTTGGCCTAGGATAAACTAGTTTGGCCTAGGATAAACTAGTTTGGCCAAGGATAAACTAGTTTGGCCAAGGATAAACTAGTTTGGCCTAGGATAAACTAGTTTGGCCTAGGATAAACTAGTTTGGCCTAGGATAAACTAGTTTGGCGTAGGATTAACTAGTTTTGCCTAGGATAAACTAGTTTGGCCTAGGATAAACTAGTTTGGCCTAGGATAATCTAGTTTTGCCTAGGATAAACTAGTTTGGCCTAGGATAAACTAGTTTGGCCTAGGATAAACTAGTTTGGCCTAGGATAAACTAGTTTGGCCTAGGATATACTAGTTTGGCCTAGGATAAACTAGTTTGGCCAAGGATAAACTAGTTTGGCCTAGGATAAACTAGTTTGGCCTAGGATAAACTAGTTTGGCCTAGGATAAACTAGTTTGGCCTAGGATTAACTAGTTTTGCCTAGGATAAACTAGTTTGGCCTAGGATAAACTAGTTTGGCCTAGGATAAACTAGTTTTGCCTAGGATAAACTAGTTTGGCCTAGGATAAACTAGTTTGGCCTATGATAAACTAGTTTTGCCTAGGATAAACTAGTTTGGCCTAGGATAAGTTAAAAAATGACGCCACCATCGAAAAATTTTTTCTGTGGTTGGTTCAGCTATTTCCACCAGTTAAAAAATGACGCCACCATCGAAAATTTTTTTCTGTGGTTGGTTCAGCTATTCCCACCAGTTAAAAAATGACGCCACCATCGAAAAATTTTTTCTGTGGTTGGTTCAGCTATTCCCACCAGTTAAAAAATGACGCCACCATCGAAAAAATTTTTCTGTGGTTGGTTCAGCTATTCCCACCAGTTAAAAAATGACGCCACCATCGAAAATTTTTTTCTGTGGTTGGTTCAGCTATTCCCACCAGTTAAAAAATGACGCCACCATCGAAAAATTTTTTCTGTGGTTGGTTCAGCTATTCCCACCAGTTAGAAAATGACGCCACCATCGAAAATTTTTTTCTGTGGTTGGTTCAGCTATTCCCACCAGTTAAAAAATGACGCCACCATCGAAAATTTTTTT
>CAXIES010000446.1:0-110000 GCA_964023965.1 Melinopterus prodromus
CCGGGTAAAGAATACGAACCCAACTAAAACTCCGGCTAAAATTACGAACCCAACTAAAACTCCGGGTAAAAATACGAACCCAACTAAAACTCCGGGTAAAAATACGAACCCAACTAAAACTCCGGGTAAAAATACTAACCCAACTAAAAAGTCCGGGTAAAAAATACGAACCCAACTAAAACTCCGGGTAAAATTACGAACCCAACTAAAACTCCGGGTAAAAAATACGAACCCAACTAAAAAGTCCGAATAAAAAATACGAACCTAACTTAAGACTCCGAGTAAAATTACGAACCCAACTAAAAAGTCCGGGTAAAATTACGAACCCAACTAAAAAGTCCGGGTAAAATTACGAACCCAACTAAAACTCCGGGTAAAATTACGAACTCAACTAAAACTCCGGGTAAAATTACAAACCCAACTAAAACTCCGGGTAAAATTACGAACCCAACTAAAAGTCCGGGTAAAAAATACGAACCCAACTAAAAAGTCCGGGTAAAATTACGAACCCAACTAAAACTCCGGGTAAAATTACGAACCCAACTAAAACTCCGGGTAAAATTACGAACCCAAGTAAAACTCCGGGTAAAATTACGATCCCAATTACAACTCCGGGTAAATTTACGAACGCAACTAAAACTCCGGGTAAAATTACGAACCCAACTAAAACTCAGGGTAAAATTACGAACCCAACTAAAAGTCCGGGTAAAAAATACGAACCCAACTAAAAAGTTCGGGTAAAATTACGAACCCAAGTAAAACTCCGGGTAAAATTACGAACCCAACTAAAACTCCGGGTAAAATTACGAACCCAACTAAAAAGTCCGGGTAAAATTACAAACCCAAATAAAAAGTCCGGGTAAAATTACGAACCCAACTAAAACTCCGGGTAAAATTACCAACTCAACTAAAACTCCGGGTAAAATTACGAACCCAACTAAAACTCCGGGTAAAATTACGAACCCAACTAAAAGTCCGGGTAAAAAATACGAACCCAACTAAAAAGTCCGGGTAAAATTACGAACCCAACTAAACCTCCGGGTAAAATTACGAACCCAACTAAAACTCCGGGTAAAATTACGAACCCAACTAAAACTCCGGGTAAAATTACGAACCCAACTAAAAAGTCCGGGTAAAGAATACGAACCCAACTAAAACTCCGGCTAAAATTGCGAACCCAACTAAAGCTCCGGGTAAAAATACGAACCCAACTAAAACTCCGGGTAAAAATACGAACCCAACTAAAACTCCGGGTAAAAATACTAACCCAACTAAAAAGTCCGGGTAAAAAATACGAACCCAACTAAAACTCCGGGTAAAAAATACGAACCCAACTAAAAGTCCGGGTAAAAAATACGAACCCAACTAAAAAGTCCGGGTGAAATTACGAACCCAACTAAAACTCCGGGTAAAATTATGAACCCAACTAAAACTTAGGGTAAAATTACGAACCCAAGTAAAACTCCGGGTAAAATTACGAACCCAAGTAAAACTCCGGGTAAAATTACGAACCCAACTAAAATTCCGGGTAAAATTACGAACCCAACTAAAAGTCCGGGTAAAAAATACGAACCCAACTAAAAAGTTCGGGTAAAATTACGAACCCAAGTAAAACTCCGGGTAAAATTACGAACCCAACTAAAACTCCGGGTAAAATTACGAACCCAACTAAAAAGTCCGGGTAAAATTACGAACCCAAATAAAAAGTCCGGGTAAAATTACGAACCCAACTAAAACTCAACTAAAACTCCGGGTAAAATTACGAACCCAACTAAAACTCCGGGTAAAATTACGAAACCAACTAAAAGTCCGGGTAAAAAATACGAACCCAACTAAAAAGTCCGGGTAAAATTACGAACCCAACTAAAACTCAACTAAAACTCCGGGTAAAATTACGAACCCAACTAAAACTCGGGTAAAATTACGAACCCAACTAAAACTCCGGGTAAAATTACGAACCCAACTAAAACTCCGGGTAAAATTACGAACCCAACTAAAAAGTCCGGGTAAAGAATACGAACCCAACTAAAACTCCGGCTAAAATTACGAACCCAACTAAAACTCCGGGTAAAAATACGAACCCAACTAAAACTCCGGGTAAAAATACGAACCCAACTAAAACTCCGGGTAAAAATACTAACCCAACTAAAAGGTCCGGGTAAAA
The DNA here is from genome assembly GCA_964023965.1 of Melinopterus prodromus. Lineage (NCBI taxonomy): Eukaryota > Metazoa > Arthropoda > Insecta > Coleoptera > Scarabaeidae > Melinopterus > Melinopterus prodromus. The sequence goes on from CAXIES010000446.1 coordinate 2,165, forward strand.
AATACGAACCCAACTAAAACTCCGGGTAAAATTACGAACCCAACTAAAACTCCGGGTAAAAAATACGAACCCAACTAAAAAGTCCGGATAAAAAATACGAACCTAACTTAAGACTCCGGGTAAAATTACGAACCCAACTAAAAAGTCCGGGTAAAAGAACCCAACTAAAAAGTCCGGGTAAAATTACGAACCCAACTAAAACTCCGGGTAAAATTACGAACTCAACTAAAACTCCGGGTAAAATTACGAACCCAACTAAAACTCCGGGTAAAATTACGAACCCAACTAAAAGTCCGGGTAAAAAATACGAACCCAACTAAAAAGTCCGGGTAAAAAATACGAACCCAACTAAAAAGTCCGGGTAAAATTACGAACCCAACTAAAACTCCGGGTAAAATTACGAACCCAACTAAAACTCCGGGTAAAATTACGAACCCAAGTAAAACTCCGGGTAAAATTACGATCCCAATTACAACTCCGGGTAAATTTACGAACGCAACTAAAACTCCGGGTAAAATTACGAACCCAACTAAAACTCAGGGTAAAATTACGAACCCAACTAAAAGTCCGGGTAAAAAATACGAACCCAACTAAAAAGTTCGGGTAAAATTACGAACCCAAGTAAAACTCCGGGTAAAATTACGAACCCAACTAAAACTCCGGGTAAAATTACGAACCCAACTAAAAAGTCCGGGTAAAATTACAAACCCAAATAAAAAGTCCGGGTAAAATTACGAACCCAACTAAAACTCCGGGTAAAATTACCAACTCAACTAAAACTCCGGGTAAAATTACGAACCCAACTAAAACTCCGGGTAAAATTACGAACCCAACTAAAAGTCCGGGTAAAAAATACGAACCCAACTAAAAAGTCCGGGTAAAATTACGAACCCAACTAAACCTCCGGGTAAAATTACGAACCCAACTAAAACTCCGGGTAAAATTACGAACCCAACTAAAACTCCGGGTAAAATTACGAACCCAACTAAAAAGTCCGGGTAAAGAATACGAACCCAACTAAAACTCCGGCTAAAATTGCGAACCCAACTAAAGCTCCGGGTAAAAATACGAACCCAACTAAAACTCCGGGTAAAAATACGAACCCAACTAAAACTCCGGGTAAAAATACTAACCCAACTAAAAAGTCCGGGTAAAAAATACGAACCCAACTAAAACTCCGGGTAAAAAATACGAACCCAACTAAAAGTCCGGGTAAAAAATACGAACCCAACTAAAAAGTCCGGGTGAAATTACGAACCCAACTAAAACTCCGGGTAAAATTATGAACCCAACTAAAACTTAGGGTAAAATTACGAACCCAAGTAAAACTCCAGGTAAAATTACGAACCCAAGTAAAACTCCGGGTAAAATTACGAACCCAACTAAAATTCCGGGTAAAATTACGAACCCAACTAAAAGTCCGGGTAAAAAATACGAACCCAACTAAAAAGTTCGGGTAAAATTACGAACCCAAGTAAAACTCCGGGTAAAATTACGAACCCAACTAAAACTCCGGGTAAAATTACGAACCCAACTAAAAAGTCCGGGTAAAATTACGAACCCAAATAAAAAGTCCGGGTAAAATTACGAACCCAACTAAAACTCAACTAAAACTCCGGGTAAAATTACGAACCCAACTAAAACTCCGGGTAAAATTACGAAACCAACTAAAAGTCCGGGTAAAAAATACGAACCCAACTAAAAAGTCCGGGTAAAATTACGAACCCAACTAAAACTCAACTAAAACTCCGGGTAAAATTACGAACCCAACTAAAACTCCGGGTAAAATTACGAACCCAACTAAAACTCCGGGTAAAATTACGAACCCAACTAAAACTCCGGGTAAAATTACGAACCCAACTAAAAAGTCCGGGTAAAGAATACGAACCCAACTAAAACTCCGGCTAAAATTACGAACCCAACTAAAACTCCGGGTAAAAATACGAACCCAACTAAAACTCCGGGTAAAAATACGAACCCAACTAAAACTCCGGGTAAAAATACTAACCCAACTAAAAGGTCCGGGTAAAAAATACGAACCCAACTAAAACTCCGGGTAAAATTACGAACCCAACTAAAACTCCGGGTAAAAAATACGAACCCAACTAAAAAGTCCGGATAAAAAATACGAACCTAACTTAAGACTCCGGGTAAAATTACGAACCCAACTAAAAAGTTCGGGTAAAATTACGAACCCAACTAAAAAGTCCGGGTAAAATTACGAACCCAACTAAAACTCCGGGTAAAATTACGAACTCAACTAAAACTCCGGGTAAAATTACGAACCCAACTAAAACTCCGGGTAAAATTACGAACCCAACTAAAAGTCCGGGTAAAAAATACGAACCCAACTAAAAAGTCCGGGTAAAATTACGAACCCAACTAAAACTCCGGGTAAAATTACGAACCCAACTAAAACTCCGGGTAAAATTACGAACCCAAGTACAACTCCGGGTAAAATTACGAACGCAACTAAAACTCCGGGTAAAATTACGAACCCAACTAAAACTCCGGGTAAAATTACGAACCCAACTAAAAGTTCGGGCAAAATTACGAACCCAACTAAAAAGTCCGGGTAAAATTACGAACCCAACTAAAAAGTCCGGGTAAAATTCCGAACTCAACTAAAACTCCGGGTAAAATTACGAACCCAACTAAAACTCCGGGTAAAATTACGAACCCAACTAAAAGTCCGGGTAAAAAATACGAACCCAACTAAAAAGTCCGGGTAAAATTGCGAACCCAAGTAAAACTCCGGGTAAAATTACGAACCCAAGTAAAACTCCGGGTAAAATTACGAACCCAACTAAAAGTCCGGGTAAAATTACGAACCCAACTAAAACTCCGGGTAAAATTACGAACCCAACTAAAAGTCCGGGTAAAAAATACGAACCCAACTAAAAAGTTCGGGTAAAATTACGAACCCAAGTAAAACTCCGGGTAAAATTACGAACCCAACTAAAACTACGGGTAAAATTACGAACCCAACTAAAAAGTCCGGGTAAAATTACGAACCCAAATAAAAAGTCCGGGTAAAATTACGAACCCAACTAAAACTCCGGGTAAAATTACCAACTCAACTAAAACTCCGGGTAAAATTACGAACCGAACTAAAACTCCGGGTAAAATTACGAACCCAACTAAAAGTCCGGGTAAAAAATACGAACCCAACTAAAAAGTCCGGGTAAAATTACGAACCCAACTAAACCTCCGGGTAAAATTACGAACCCAACTAAAACTCCGGGTAAAATTACGAACCCAACTAAAAGTCCGGGTAAAAAATACGAACCCAACTAAAAAGTCCGGGTAAAATTACGAACCCAACTAAAACTCCGGGTAAAATTACGAACCCAACTAAAAAGTCCGGGTAAAGAATACGAACCCAACTAAAACTCCGGCTAAAATTACGAACCCAACTAAAACTCCGGGTAAAAATACGAACCCAACTAAAACTCCGGGTAAAAATACGAACCCAACTAAAACTCCGGGTAAAAATACTAACCCAACTAAAAAGTCCGGGTAAAAAATACGAACCCAACTAAAACTCCGGGTAAAATTACGAACCCAACTAAAACTCCGGGTAAAAAAATACGAACCCAACTAAAAAGTCCGGATAAAAAATACGAACCTAACTTAAGACTCCGGGTAAAATTACGAACCCAACTAAAACTCCGGGTAAAATTACGAACCCAACTAAAACTCCGGGTAAAAAATACGAACCCAACTAAAACTCCGGGCAAAAATACTAACCCAACTAAAAAGTGCGGGTAAAAAATACGAACCCAACTAAAACTCCGGATAAAATTACGAACCCAACTAAAAGTCCGGGTAAAAAATACGAACCCAACTAAAAAGTCCGGGTAAAATTGCGAACCCAAGTAAAACTCCGGGTAAAATTACGAACCCAAGTAAAACTCCGGGTAAAATTACGAACCCAACTAAAAGTCCGGGTAAAAAATACGAACCCAACTAAAAAGTCCGGGTAAAATTGCGAACCCAAGTAAAACTCCGGGTAAAATTACGAACCCAAGTAAAACTCCGGGTAAAATTACGAACCCAACTAAAAGTCCGGGTAAAATTACGAACACAACTAAAACTCCGGGTAAAATTACGAACCCAACTAAAAGTCCGGGTAAAAAATACGCACCCAACTAAAAAGTTCGGGTAAAATTACGAACCCAAGTAAAACTCCGGGTAAAATTACGAACCCAACTAAAACTACGGGTAAAATTACGAACCTAACTTAAGACTCCGGGTAAAATTACGAACCCAACTAAAACTCCGGGTAAAATTACGAACCCAACTAAAACTCCGGGTAAAAAATACGAACCCAACTAAAACTCCGGGCAAAAATACTAACCCAACTAAAAAGTGCGGGTAAAAAATACGAACCCAACTAAAACTCCGGATAAAATTACGAACCCAACTAAAAGTCCGGGTAAAAAATACGAACCCAACTAAAAAGTCCGGGTAAAATTGCGAACCCAAGTAAAACTCCGGGTAAAATTACGAACCCAAGTAAAACTCCGGGTAAAATTACGAACCCAACTAAAAGTCCGGGTAAAAAATACGAACCCAACTAAAAAGTCCGGGTAAAATTGCGAACCCAAGTAAAACTCCGGGTAAAATTACGAACCCAAGTAAAACTCCGGGTAAAATTACGAACCCAACTAAAAGTCCGGGTAAAATTACGAACACAACTAAAACTCCGGGTAAAATTACGAACCCAACTAAAAGTCCGGGTAAAAAATACGCACCCAACTAAAAAGTTCGGGTAAAATTACGAACCCAAGTAAAACTCCGGGTAAAATTACGAACCCAACTAAAACTACGGGTAAAATTACGAACCCAACTAAAAAGTCCGGGTAAAATTACGAACCCAAATAAAAAGTCCGGGTAAAATTACGAACCCAACTAAAACTCCGGGTAAAATTTCCAACTCAACTAAAACTCCGGGTAAAATTACGAACCCAACTAAAACTCCGGGTAAAATTACGAACCCAACTAAAAGTCCGGGTAAAAAATACGAACCCAACTAAAAAGTCCGGGTAAAATTACGAACCCAACTAAACCTCCGGGTAAAATTACGAACCCAACTAAAACTCCGGGTAAAATTACGAACCCAACTAAAAGTCCGGGTAAAAAATACGAACCCAACTAAAAAGTCCGGGTAAAATTACGAACCCAACTAAAACTCCGGGTAAAATTACGAACCCAACTAAAAAGTCCGGGTAAAGAATACGAACCCAACTAAAACTCCGGCTAAAATTACGAACCCAACTAAAACACCGGGTAAAAATACGAACCCAACTAAAACTCCGGGTAAAAATACGAACCCAACTAAAACTCCGGGTAAAAATACTAACCCAACTAAAAAGTCCGGGTAAAAAATACGAACCCAACTAAAACTCCGGGTAAAATTACGAACCCAACTAAAACTCCGGGTAAAAAAATACGAACCCAACTAAAAAGTCCGGATAAAAAATACGAACCTAACTTAAGACTCCGGGTAAAATTACGAACCCAACTAAAACTCCGGGTAAAATTACGAACCCAACTAAAACTCCGGGTAAAAAATACGAACCCAACTAAAACTCCGGGCAAAAATACTAACCCAACTAAAAAGTCCGGGTAAAAAATACGAACCCAACTAAAACTCCGGATAAAATTACGAACCCAACTAAAACTCCGGGTAAAAATACGAACCGTACTAAAACTCCGGGTAAAAATACTAACCCAACTAAAAATTCCGGGTAAAAAATGCGAACCCAACTAAAACTCCGGGTAAAAAATACGAACCCAACTAAAACTCCGGGTAAAAAATACTAACCCAACTAAATAGTCCGGGTAAAAGATACGAACCCAACTAAAACTCCGGGTAAAATTACGAACCCAACTAAAACTCCGGGTAAAAATACGAACCCAACTAAAACTCCGGGTAAAAATACTTACCCAACTAAAAAGTCCGGGTAAAAAATGCGAACCCAACTAAAACTCCGGGTACAAAATACGAACCCAACTAAAACTCCGGGTAAAAGTACGAACCCAACTAAAACTCCGGGTAAAAAATGCTAACCCAACTAAAATGTCCGGGTAAAAAATACGAACCCAACTAAAACTCCGGGTAAAATTACGAACCCAACTAAAACTCCGGGTAAAAATACGAACCCAACTAAAACTCCGGGTAAAAATACTAACCCCAACTAAAAAGTCCGGGTAAAAAATACGAACCCAACTAAAACTCCGGGTAAAATTACAAACCCAACTAAAACTCCGGGTAAAATTACGAACCCAACTAAAACTCCGGGTAAAATTACGAACCCAACTAAAAGTCCGGGTAAAAAATACGAACCCAAGTAAAAAGTCCGGGTAAAATTACGAACCCAAGTAAAACTCCGGGTAAAATTACGAACCCAACTAAAACTCCGGGTAAAAAATACGAACCCAACTAAAAAGTCCGGATAAAAAATACGAACCTAACTTAAGACTCCGTGTAAAATTACGAACCCAACTAAAATGTCCGGGTAAAATTACGAACCCAACTAAAAAGTCCGGGTAAAATTACGAACCCAACTAAAACTCCGGGTAAAATTACGAACTCAACTAAAACTCCGGGTAAAATTACGAACCCAACTAAAACTCCGGGTAAAATTACGAACCCAACTAAAAGTCCGGGTAAAAAATACGAACCCAACTAAAAAGTCCGGGTAAAATTACGAACCCAACTAAAACTCCGGGTAAAATTACGAACCCAACTAAAACTCCGGGTAAAATTACGAACCCAAGTAAAACTCCGGGTAAAATTACGAACCCAAGTACAACTCCGGGTAAAATTACGAACGCAACTAAAACTCCGGGTAAAAGTACGAACCCAACTAAAACACTGGGTAAAATTACGAACCCAACTAAAAGTCCGGGTAAAAATACGAACCCAACTAAAAAGTCCGGGTAAAATTACGAACCCAACTAAAAAGTCCGGGTAAAATTACGAACCCAACTAAAACTCCGGGTAAAATTACGAACCCAACTAAAACTCCGGGTAAAATTACGAACCCAACTAAAAGTCCGGGTAAAAAATACGAACCCAACTAAAAAGTCCGGGTAAAATTGCGAACCCAACTAAAACTCAGGGTAAAATTACGAACCCAACTAAAACTCCGGGTAAAAAATACGAACCCAACTAAAAAGTCCGGATAAAAAATACGAACCTAACTTAAGACTCCGCGTAAAATTACGAACCCAACTAAAAAGTCCGGGTAAAATTACGAACCCAACTAAAACTCCGGGTAAAATTACTAACTCAACTAAAAGTCCGGGTAAAATTACGAACCCAACTAAAACTCCGGGTAAAATTACGAACCCAACTAAAAGTCCGGGTAAAAAATACGAACCCAACTAAAAATTCCGGGTAAAATTACGAACCCAACTAAAACTCCGGGTAAAATTACGAACCCAACTAAAACTCCGGGTAAAATTACGAACCCAAGTAAAACTCCGGGTAAAATTACGAACCCAAGTAAAACTCCGGGAAAAATTACGAACCCAAGTACAACTCCGGGTAAAATTACGAACGCAACTAAAAGTCCGGGTAAAATTACGAACCCAACTAAAACTCCGGGTAAAATTACGAACCCAACTAAAAGTTCGGGTAAAATTACGAACCCAACTAAAAAGTCCGGGTAAAATTACGAACCCAACTAAAAAGTCCGGGTAAAATTCCGAACTCAACTAAAACTCCGGGTAAAATTACGAACCCAACTAAAACTCCGGGTAAAATTACGAACCCAACTAAAAGTCCGGGTAAAAAATACGAACCCAACTAAAAAGTCCGGGTAAAATTGCGAACCCAAGTAAAACTCCGGGTAAAATTACGAACCCAAGTAAAACTCCGGGTAAAATTACGAACCCAACTAAAGGTCCGGGTAAAATTACGAACCCAACTAAAACTCCGGGTAAAATTACGAACCCAACTAAAAGTCCGGGTAAAAAATACGAACCCAACTAAAAAGTTCGGGTAAAATTACGAACCCAAGTAAAACTCCGGGTAAAATTACGAACCCAACTAAAACTACGGGTAAAATTACGAACCCAACTAAAAAGTCCGGGTAAAATTACGAACCCAAATAAAAAGTCCGGGTAAAATTACGAACCCAACTAAAACTCCGGGTAAAATTACCAACTCAACTAAAACTCCGGGTAAAATTACGAACCCAACTAAAACTCCGGGTAAAATTACGAACCCAACTAAAAGTCCGGGTAAAAAATACGAACCCAACTAAAAAGTCCGGGTAAAATTACGAACCCAACTAAACCTCCGGGTAAAATTACGAACCCAACTAAAACTCCGGGTAAAATTACGAACCCAACTAAAAGTCCGGGTAAAAGATACGAACCCAACTAAAACTCCGGGTAAAATTACGAACCCAACTAAAACTCCGGGTAAAAATACGAACCCAACTAAAACTCCGGGTAAAAATACTTACCCAACTAAAAAGTCCGGGTAAAAAATACGAACCCAACTAAAACTCCGGGTAAAAAATACGAACCCAACTAAAACTCCGGGTAAAAGTACGAACCCAACTAAAACTCCGGGTAAAAAATGCTAACCCAACTAAAATGTCCGGGTAAAAAATACGAACCCAACTAAAACTCCGGGTAAAATTACGAACCCAACTAAAACTCCGGGTAAAAATACGAACCCAACTAAAACTCCGGGTAAAAATACTAACCCCAACTAAAAAGTCCGGGTAAAAAATACGAACCCAACTAAAACTCCGGGTAAAATTACAAACCCAACTAAAACTCCGGGTAAAATTACGAACCCAACTAAAACTCCGGGTAAAATTACGAACCCAACTAAAAGTCCGGGTAAAAAATACGAACCCAAGTAAAAAGTCCGGGTAAAATTACGAACCCAAGTAAAACTCCGGGTAAAATTACGAACCCAACTAAAACTCCGGGTAAAAAATACGAACCCAACTAAAAAGTCCGGATAAAAAATACGAACCTAACTTAAGACTCCGGGTAAAATTACGAACCCAACTAAAAAGTCCGGGTAAAATTACGAACCCAACTAAAAAGTCCGGGTAAAATTACGAACCCAACTAAAACTCCGGGTAAAATTACGAACTCAACTAAAACTCCGGGTAAAATTACGAACCCAACTAAAACTCCGGGTAAAATTACGAACCCAACTAAAAGTCCGGGTAAAAAATACGAACCCAACTAAAAAGTCCGGGTAAAATTACGAACCCAACTAAAACTCCGGGTAAAATTACGAACCCAACTAAAACTCCGGGTAAAATTACGAACCCAAGTAAAACTCCGGGTAAAATTACGAACCCAAGTACAACTCCGGGTAAAATTACGAACGCAACTAAAACTCCGGGTAAAAGTACGAACCCAACTAAAACACTGGGTAAAATTACGAACCCAACTAAAAGTCCCGGGTAAAAATACGAACCCAACTAAAAAGTCCGGGTAAAATTACGAACCCAACTAAAAAGTCCGGGTAAAATTACGAACCAACTAAAAGTCCGGGTAAAAAATACGAACCCAACTAAAAATTCCGGGTAAAATTACGAACCCAACTAAAACTCCGGGTAAAATTACGAACCCAACTAAAACTCCGGGTAAAATTACGAACCCAAGTAAAACTCCGGGTAAAATTACGAACCCAAGTAAAACTCCGGGAAAAATTACGAACCCAAGTACAACTCCGGGTAAAATTACGAACGCAACTAAAAGTCCGGGTAAAATTACGAACCCAACTAAAACTCCGGGTAAAATTACGAACCCAACTAAAAGTTCGGGTAAAATTACGAACCCAACTAAAAAGTCCGGGTAAAATTACGAACCCAACTAAAAAGTCCGGGTAAAATTCCGAACTCAACTAAAACTCCGGGTAAAATTACGAACCCAACTAAAACTCCGGGTAAAATTACGAACCCAACTAAAAGTCCGGGTAAAAAATACGAACCCAACTAAAAAGTCCGGGTAAAATTGCGAACCCAAGTAAAACTCCGGGTAAAATTACGAACCCAAGTAAAACTCCGGGTAAAATTACGAACCCAACTAAAAGTCCGGGTAAAATTACGAACCCAACTAAAACTCCGGGTAAAATTACGAACCCAACTAAAAGTCCGGGTAAAAAATACGAACCCAACTAAAAAGTTCGGGTAAAATTACGAACCCAAGTAAAACTCCGGGTAAAATTACGAACCCAACTAAAACTACGGGTAAAATTACGAACCCAACTAAAAAGTCCGGGTAAAATTACGAACCCAAATAAAAAGTCCGGGTAAAATTACGAACCCAACTAAAACTCCGGGTAAAATTACCAACTCAACTAAAACTCCGGGTAAAATTACGAACCAACTAAAACTCCGGGTAAAATTACGAACCCAACTAAAAGTCCGGGTAAAAAATACGAACCCAACTAAAAAGTCCGGGTAAAATTACGAACCCAACTAAACCTCCGGGTAAAATTACGAACCCAACTAAAACTCCGGGTAAAATTACGAACCCAACTAAAAGTCCGGGTAAAAAATACGAACCCAACTAAAAAGTCCGGGTAAAATTACGAACCCAACTAAAACTCCGGGTAAAATTACGAACCCAACTAAAAAGTCCGGGTAAAGAATACGAACCCAACTAAAACTCCGGCTAAAATTACGAACCCAACTAAAACTCCGGGTAAAAATACGAACCCAACTAAAACTCCGGGTAAAAATACGAACCCAACTAAAACTCCGGGTAAAAATACTAACCCAACTAAAAAGTCCGGGTAAAAAATACGAACCCAACTAAAACTCCGGGTAAAATTACGAACCCAACTAAAACTCCGGGTAAAAAAATACGAACCCAACTAAAAAGTCCGGATAAAAAATACGAACCTAACTTAAGACTCCGGGTAAAATTACGAACCCAACTAAAACTCCGGGTAAAATTACGAACCCAACTAAAAGTCCGGGTAAAAAATACGAACCCAACTAAAAAGTTCGGGTAAAATTACGAACCCAAGTAAAACTCCGGGTAAAATTACGAACCCAACTAAAACTACGGGTAAAATTACGAACCCAACTAAAAAGTCCGGGTAAAATTACGAACCCAAATAAAAAGTCCGGGTAAAATTACGAACCCAACTAAAACTCCGGGTAAAATTACCAACTCAACTAAAACTCCGGGTAAAATTACGAACCCAACTAAAACTCCGGGTAAAATTACGAACCCAACTAAAAGTCCGGGTAAAAAATACGAACCCAACTAAAAAGTCCGGGTAAAATTACGAACCCAACTAAACCTCCGGGTAAAATTACGAACCCAACTAAAACTCCGGGTAAAATTACGAACCCAACTAAAAGTCCGGGTAAAAAATACGAACCCAACTAAAAAGTCCGGGTAAAATTACGAACCCAACTAAAACTCCGGGTAAAATTACGAACCCAACTAAAAAGTCCGGGTAAAGAATACGAACCCAACTAAAACTCCGGCTAAAATTACGAACCCAACTAAAACTCCGGGTAAAAATACGAACCCAACTAAAACTCCGGGTAAAAATACGAACCCAACTAAAACTCCGGGTAAAAATACTAACCCAACTAAAAAGTCCGGGTAAAAAATACGAACCCAACTAAAACTCCGGGTAAAATTACGAACCCAACTAAAACTCCGGGTAAAAAAATACGAACCCAACTAAAAAGTCCGGATAAAAAATACGAACCTAACTTAAGACTCCGGGTAAAATTACGAACCCAACTAAAACTCCGGGTAAAATTACGAACCCAACTAAAACTCCGGGTAAAAAATACGAACCCAACTAAAACTCCGGGCAAAAATACTAACCCAACTAAAAAGTCCGGGTAAAAAATACGAACCCAACTAAAACTCCGGATAAAATTACGAACCCAACTAAAAGTCCGGGTAAAAAATACGAACCCAACTAAAAAGTCCGGGTAAAATTGCGAACCCAAGTAAAACTCCGGGTAAAATTACGAACCCAAGTAAAACTCCGGGTAAAATTACGAACCCAACTAAAAGTCCGGGTAAAAAATACGAACCCAACTAAAAAGTCCGGGTAAAATTGCGAACCCAAGTAAAACTCCGGGTAAAATTACGAACCCAAGTAAAACTCCGGGTAAAATTACGAACCCAACTAAAAGTCCGGGTAAAATTACGAACCCAACTAAAACTCCGGGTAAAATTACGAACCCAACTAAAAGTCCGGGTAAAAAATACGAACCCAACTAAAAAGTTCGGGTAAAATTACGAACCCAAGTAAAACTCCGGGTAAAATTACGAACCCAACTAAAACTACGGGTAAAATTACGAACCCAACTAAAAAGTCCGGGTAAAATTACGAACCCAAATAAAAAGTCCGGGTAAAATTACGAACCCAACTAAAACTCCGGGTAAAATTACCAACTCAACTAAAACTCCGGGTAAAATTACGAACCCAACTAAAACTCCGGGTAAAATTACGAACCCAACTAAAAGTCCGGGTAAAAAATACGAACCCAACTAAAAAGTCCGGGTAAAATTACGAACCCAACTAAACCTCCGGGTAAAATTACGAACCCAACTAAAACTCCGGGTAAAATTACGAACCCAACTAAAAGTCCGGGTAAAAAATACGAACCCAACTAAAAAGTCCGGGTAAAATTACGAACCCAACTAAAACTCCGGGTAAAATTACGAACCCAACTAAAAAGTCCGGGTAAAGAATACGAACCCAACTAAAACTCCGGCTAAAATTACGAACCCAACTAAAACTCCGGGTAAAAATACGAACCCAACTAAAACTCCGGGTAAAAATACGAACCCAACTAAAATTCCGGGTAAAAATACTAACCCAACTAAAAAGTCCGGGTAAAAAATACGAACCCAACTAAAACTCCGGGTAAAATTACGAACCCAACTAAAACTCCGGGTAAAAAAATACGAACCCAACTAAAAAGTCCGGATAAAAAATACGAACCTAACTTAAGACTCCGGGTAAAATTACGAACCCAACTAAAACTCCGGGTAAAATTACGAACCCAACTAAAACTCCGGGTAAAAAATACGAACCCAACTAAAACTCCGGGCAAAAATACTAACCCAACTAAAAAGTCCGGGTAAAAAATACGAACCCAACTAAAACTCCGGATAAAATTACGAACCCAACTAAAACTCCGGGTAAAAATACGAACCCAACTAAAACTCCGGGTAAAAATACTAACCCAACTAAAAAGTCCGGGTTAAAAATACGAACCCAACTAAAACTCCGGGTAAAATTACGAACCCAACTAAAACTCCGGGTAAAAATACGAACCCTACTAAAACTCCGGGTAAAAATACTAACCCAACTAAAAATTCCGGGTAAAAAATGCGAACCCAACTAAAACTCCGGGTAAAAAATACGAACCCAACTAAAACTCCGGGTAAAAAATACTAACCCAACTAAATAGTCCGGGTAAAAGATACGAACCCAACTAAAACTCCGGGTAAAATTACGAACCCAACTAAAACTCCGGGTAAAAATACGAACCCAACTAAAACTCCGGGTAAAAATACTTACCCAACTAAAAAGTCCGGGTAAAAAATACGAACCCAACTAAAACTCCGGGTAAAAATACGAACCCAACTAAAACTCCGGGTAAAAATACTAACCCAACTAAAAAGTCCGGGTTAAAAATACGAACCCAACTAAAACTCCGGGTAAAATTACGAACCCAACTAAAACTCCGGGTAAAAATACGAACCGTACTAAAACTCCGGGTAAAAATACTAACCCAACTAAAAATTCCGGGTAAAAAATGCGAACCCAACTAAAACTCCGGGTAAAAAATACGAACCCAACTAAAACTCCGGGTAAAAAATACTAACCCAACTAAATAGTCCGGGTAAAAGATACGAACCCAACTAAAACTCCGGGTAAAATTACGAACCCAACTAAAACTCCGGGTAAAAATACGAACCCAACTAAAACTCCGGGTAAAAATACTTACCCAACTAAAAAGTCCGGGTAAAAAATACGAACCCAACTAAAACTCCGGGTAAAAAATACGAACCCAACTAAAACTCCGGGTAAAAGTACGAACCCAACTAAAACTCCGGGTAAAAAATGCTAACCCAACTAAAATGTACGGGTAAAAAATATGAACCCAACTAAAACTCCGGGTAAAATTACGAACCCAACTAAAACTCCGGGTAAAAATACGAACCCAACTAAAACTCCGGGTAAAAATACTAACCCCAACTAAAAAGTCCGGGTAAAAAATACGAACCCAACTAAAACTCCGGGTAAAATTACAAACCCAACTAAAACTCCGGGTAAAATTACGAACCCAACTAAAACTCCGGGTAAAATTACGAACCCAACTAAAAGTCCGGGTAAAAAATACGAACCCAAGTAAAAAGTCCGGGTAAAATTACGAACCCAAGTAAAACTCCGGGTAAAATTACGAACCCAACTAAAACTCCGGGTAAAAAATACGAACCCAACTAAAAAGTCCGGATAAAAAATACGAACCTAACTTAAGACTCCGGGTAAAATTACGAACCCAACTAAAAAGTCCGGGTAAAATTACGAACCCAACTAAAAAGTCCGGGTAAAATTACGAACCCAACTAAAACTCCGGGTAAAATTACGAACTCAACTAAAACTCCGGGTAAAATTACGAACCCAACTAAAACTCCGGGTAAAATTACGAACCCAACTAAAAGTCCGGGTAAAAAATACGAACCCAACTAAAAAGTCCGGGTAAAATTACGAACCCAACTAAAACTCCGGGTAAAATTACGAACCCAACTAAAACTCCGGGTAAAATTACGAACCCAAGTAAAACTCCGGGTAAAATTACGAACCCAAGTACAACTCCGGGTAAAATTACGAACGCAACTAAAACTCCGGGTAAAATTACGAACCCAACTAAAACACTGGGTAAAATTACGAACCCAACTAAAAGTCCGGGTAAAAATACGAACCCAACTAAAAAGTCCGGGTAAAATTACGAACCCAACTAAAAAGTCCGGGTAAAATTACGAACCCAACTAAAACTCCGGGTAAAATTACGAACCCAACTAAAACTCCGGGTAAAATTACGAACCCAACTAAAAGTCCGGGTAAAAAATACGAACCCAACTAAAAAGTCCGGGTAAAATTGCGAACCCAACTAAAAAGTCCGGATAAAAAATACGAACCTAACTTAAGACTCCGGGTAAAATTACGAACCCAACTAAAAAGTCCGGGTAAAATTACGAACCCAACTAAAACTCCGGGTAAAATTACTAACTCAACTAAAAGTCCGGGTAAAATTACGAACCCAACTAAAACTCCGGGTAAAATTACGAACCCAACTAAAAGTCCGGGTAAAAAATACGAACCCAACTAAAAATTCCGGGTAAAATTACGAACCCAACTAAAACTCCGGGTAAAATTACGAACCCAACTAAAACTCCGGGTAAAATTACGAACCCAAGTAAAACTCCGGGTAAAATTACGAACCCAAGTAAAACTCCGGGAAAAATTACGAACCCAAGTACAACTCCGGGTAAAATTACGAACGCAACTAAAAGTCCGGGTAAAATTACGAACCCAACTAAAACTCCGGGTAAAATTACGAACCCAACTAAAAGTTCGGGTAAAATTACGAACCCAACTAAAAAGTCCGGGTAAAATTACGAACCCAACTAAAAAGTCCGGGTAAAATTCCGAACTCAACTAAAACTCCGGGTAAAATTACGAACCCAACTAAAACTCCGGGTAAAATTACGAACCCAACTAAAAGTCCGGGTAAAAAATACGAACCCAACTAAAAAGTCCGGGTAAAATTGCGAACCCAAGTAAAACTCCGGGTAAAATTACGAACCCAAGTAAAACTCCGGGTAAAATTACGAACCCAACTAAAAGTCCGGGTAAAATTACGAACCCAACTAAAACTCCGGGTAAAATTACGAACCCAACTAAAAGTCCGGGTAAAAAATACGAACCCAACTAAAAAGTTCGGGTAAAATTACGAACCCAAGTAAAACTCCGAGTAAAATTACGAACCCAACTAAAACTACGGGTAAAATTACGAACCCAACTAAAAAGTCCGGGTAAAATTACGAACCCAAATAAAAAGTCCGGGTAAAATTACGAACCCAACTAAAACTCCGGGTAAAATTACCAACTCAACTAAAACTCCGGGTAAAATTACGAACCCAACTAAAACTCCGGGTAAAATTACGAACCCAACTAAAAGTCCGGGTAAAAAATACGAACCCAACTAAAAAGTCCGGGTAAAATTACGAACCCAACTAAACCTCCGGGTAAAATTACGAACCCAACTAAAACTCCGGGTAAAATTACGAACCCAACTAAAAGTCCGGGTAAAAAATACGAACCCAACTAAAAAGTCCGGGTAAAATTACGAACCCAACTAAAACTCCGGGTAAAATTACGAACCCAACTAAAAAGTCCGGGTAAAGAATACGAACCCAACTAAAACTCCGGCTAAAATTACGAACCCAACTAAAACTCCGGGTAAAAATACGAACCCAACTAAAACTCCGGGTAAAAATACGAACCCAACTAAAAAGTCCGGGTAAAATTACGAACCCAACTAAAACTCCGGGTAAAATTACGAACCCAACTAAAAAGTCCGGGTAAAGAATACGAACCCAACTAAAACTCCGGCTAAAATTACGAACCCAACTAAAACTCCGGGTAAAAATACTAACCCAACTAAAAAGTCCGGGTTAAAAATACGAACCCAACTAAAACTCCGGGTAAAATTACGAACCCAACTAAAACTCCGGGTAAAAATACGAACCGTACTAAAACTCCGGGTAAAAATACTAACCCAACTAAAAATTCCGGGTAAAAAATGCGAACCCAACTAAAACTCCGGGTAAAAAATACGAACCCAACTAAAACTCCGGGTAAAAAATACTAACCCAACTAAATAGTCCGGGTAAAAGATACGAACCCAACTAAAACTCCGGGTAAAATTACGAACCCAACTAAAACTCCGGGTAAAAATACGAACCCAACTAAAACTCCGGGTAAAAATACTTACCCAACTAAAAAGTCCGGGTAAAAAATACGAACCCAACTAAAACTCCGGGTAAAAAATACGAACCCAACTAAAACTCCGGGTAAAAGTACGAACCCAACTAAAACTCCGGGTAAAAAATGCTAACCCAACTAAAATGTCCGGGTAAAAAATATGAACCCAACTAAAACTCCGGGTAAAATTACGAACCCAACTAAAACTCCGGGTAAAAATACGAACCCAACTAAAACTCCGGGTAAAAATACTAACCCCAACTAAAAAGTCCGGGTAAAAAATACGAACCCAACTAAAACTCCGGGTAAAATTACAAACCCAACTAAAACTCCGGGTAAAATTACGAACCCAACTAAAACTCCGGGTAAAATTACGAACCCAACTAAAAGTCCGGGTAAAAAATACGAACCCAAGTAAAAAGTCCGGGTAAAATTACGAACCCAAGTAAAACTCCGGGTAAAATTACGAACCCAACTAAAACTCCGGGTAAAAAATACGAACCCAACTAAAAAGTCCGGATAAAAAATACGAACCTAACTTAAGACTCCGGGTAAAATTACGAACCCAACTAAAAAGTCCGGGTAAAATTACGAACCCAACTAAAAAGTCCGGGTAAAATTACGAACCCAACTAAAACTCCGGGTAAAATTACGAACTCAACTAAAACTCCGGGTAAAATTACGAACCCAACTAAAACTCCGGGTAAAATTACGAACCCAACTAAAAGTCCGGGTAAAAAATACGAACCCAACTAAAAAGTCCGGGTAAAATTACGAACCCAACTAAAACTCCGGGTAAAATTACGAACCCAACTAAAACTCCGGGTAAAATTACGAACCCAAGTAAAACTCCGGGTAAAATTACGAACCCAAGTACAACTCCGGGTAAAATTACGAACGCAACTAAAACTCCGGGTAAAATTACGAACCCAACTAAAACACTGGGTAAAATTACGAACCCAACTAAAAGTCCGGGTAAAAATACGAACCCAACTAAAAAGTCCGGGTAAAATTACGAACCCAACTAAAAAGTCCGGGTAAAATTACGAACCCAACTAAAACTCCGGGTAAAATTACGAACCCAACTAAAACTCCGGGTAAAATTACGAACCCAACTAAAAGTCCGGGTAAAAAATACGAACCCAACTAAAAAGTCCGGGTAAAATTGCGAACCCAACTAAAACTCAGGGTAAAATTACGAACCCAACTAAAACTCCGGGTAAAAAATACGAACCCAACTAAAAAGTCCGGATAAAAAATACGAACCTAACTTAAGACTCCGGGTAAAATTACGAACCCAACTAAAAAGTCCGGGTAAAATTACGAACCCAACTAAAACTCCGGGTAAAATTACTAACTCAACTAAAAGTCCGGGTAAAATTACGAACCCAACTAAAACTCCGGGTAAAATTACGAACCCAACTAAAAGTCCGGGTAAAAAATACGAACCCAACTAAAAATTCCGGGTAAAATTACGAACCCAACTAAAACTCCGGGTAAAATTACGAACCCAACTAAAACTCCGGGTAAAATTACGAACCCAAGTAAAACTCCGGGTAAAATTACGAACCCAAGTAAAACTCCGGGAAAAATTACGAACCCAAGTACAACTCCGGGTAAAATTACGAACGCAACTAAAAGTCCGGGTAAAATTACGAACCCAACTAAAACTCCGGGTAAAATTACGAACCCAACTAAAAGTTCGGGTAAAATTACGAACCCAAGTAAAAAGTCCGGGTAAAATTACGAACCCAACTAAAAAGTCCGGGTAAAATTCCGAACTCAACTAAAACTCCGGGTAAAATTACGAACCCAACTAAAACTCCGGGTAAAATTACGAACCCAACTAAAAGTCCGGGTAAAAAATACGAACCCAACTAAAAAGTCCGGGTTAAATTGCGAACCCAAGTAAAACTCCGGGTAAAATTACGAACCCAAGTAAAACTCCGGGTAAAATTACGAACCCAACTAAAAGTCCGGGTAAAATTACGAACCCAACTAAAACTCCGGGTAAAATTACGAACCCAACTAAAAGTCCGGGTAAAAAATACGAACCCAACTAAAAAGTTCGGGTAAAATTACGAACCCAAGTAAAACTCCGGGTAAAATTACGAACCCAACTAAAACTACGGGTAAAATTACGAACCCAACTAAAAAGTCCGGGTAAAATTACGAACCCAAATAAAAAGTCCGGGTAAAATTACGAACCCAACTAAAACTCCGGGTAAAATTACCAACTCAACTAAAACTCCGGGTAAAATTACGAACCCAACTAAAACTCCGGGTAAAATTACGAACCCAACTAAAAGTCCGGGTAAAAAATACGAACCCAACTAAAAAGTCCGGGTAAAATTACGAACCCAACTAAACCTCCGGGTAAAATTACGAACCCAACTAAAACTCCGGGTAAAATTACGAACCCAACTAAAAGTCCGGGTAAAAAATACGAACCCAACTAAAAAGTCCGGGTAAAATTACGAACCCAACTAAAACTCCGGGTAAAATTACGAACCCAACTAAAAAGTCCGGGTAAAGAATACGAACCCAACTAAAACTCCGGCTAAAATTACGAACCCAACTAAAACTCCGGGTAAAAATACGAACCCAACTAAAACTCCGGGTAAAAATACGAACCCAACTAAAACTCCGGGTAAAAATACTAACCCAACTAAAAAGTCCGGGTAAAAAATACGAACCCAACTAAAACTCCGGGTAAAATTACGAACCCAACTAAAACTCCGGGTAAAAAAATACGAACCCAACTAAAAAGTCCGGATAAAAAATACGAACCTAACTTAAGACTCCGGGTAAAATTACGAACCCAACTAAAACTCCGGGTAAAATTACGAACCCAACTAAAAGTCCGGGTAAAAAATACGAACCCAACTAAAAAGTTCGGGTAAAATTACGAACCCAAGTAAAACTCCGGGTAAAATTACGAACCCAACTAAAACTACGGGTAAAATTACGAACCCAACTAAAAAGTCCGGGTAAAATTACGAACCCAAATAAAAAGTCCGGGTAAAATTACGAACCCAACTAAAACTCCGGGTAAAATTACCAACTCAACTAAAACTCCGGGTAAAATTACGAACCCAACTAAAACTCCGGGTAAAATTACGAACCCAACTAAAAGTCCGGGTAAAAAATACGAACCCAACTAAAAAGTCCGGGTAAAATTACGAACCCAACTAAACCTCCGGGTAAAATTACGAACCCAACTAAAACTCCGGGTAAAATTACGAACCCAACTAAAAGTCCGGGTAAAAAATACGAACCCAACTAAAAAGTCCGGGTAAAATTACGAACCCAACTAAAACTCCGGGTAAAATTACGAACCCAACTAAAAAGTCCGGGTAAAGAATACGAACCCAACTAAAACTCCGGCTAAAATTACGAACCCAACTAAAACTCCGGGTAAAAATACGAACCCAACTAAAACTCCGGGTAAAAATACGAACCCAACTAAAACTCCGGGTAAAAATACTAACCCAACTAAAAAGTCCGGGTAAAAAATACGAACCCAACTAAAACTCCGGGTAAAATTACGAACCCAACTAAAACTCCGGGTAAAAAAATACGAACCCAACTAAAAAGTCCGGATAAAAAATACGAACCTAACTTAAGACTCCGGGTAAAATTACGAACCCAACTAAAACTCCGGGTAAAATTACGAACCCAACTAAAACTCCGGGTAAAAAATACGAACCCAACTAAAACTCCGGGCAAAAATACTAACGCAACTAAAAAGTCCGGGTAAAAAATACGAACCCAACTAAAACTCCGGATAAAATTACGAACCCAACTAAAACTCCGGGTAAAAATACGAACCCTACTAAAACTCCGGGTAAAAATACTAACCCAACTAAAAATTCCGGGTAAAAAATGCGAACCCAACTAAAACTCCGGGTAAAAAATACGAACCCAACTAAAACTCCGGGTAAAAAATACTAACCCAACTAAATAGTCCGGGTAAAAGATACGAACCCAACTAAAACTCCGGGTAAAATTACGAACCCAACTAAAACTCCGGGTAAAAATACGAACCCAACTAAAACTCCGGGTAAAAATACTTACCCAACTAAAAAGTCCGGGTAAAAAATACGAACCCAACTAAAACTCCGGGTAAAAATACGAACCCAACTAAAACTCCGGGTAAAAATACTAACCCAACTAAAAAGTCCGGGTTAAAAATACGAACCCAACTAAAACTCCGGGTAAAATTACGAACCCAACTAAAACTCCGGGTAAAAATACGAACCGTACTAAAACTCCGGGTAAAAATACTAACCCAACTAAAAATTCCGGGTAAAAAATGCGAACCCAACTAAAACTCCGGGTAAAAAATACGAACCCAACTAAAACTCCGGGTAAAAAATACTAACCCAACTAAATAGTCCGGGTAAAAGATACGAACCCAACTAAAACTCCGGGTAAAATTACGAACCCAACTAAAACTCCGGGTAAAAATACGAACCCAACTAAAACTCCGGGTAAAAATACTTACCCAACTAAAAAGTCCGGGTAAAAAATACGAACCCAACTAAAACTCCGGGTAAAAAATACGAACCCAACTAAAACTCCGGGTAAAAGTACGAACCCAACTAAAACTCCGGGTAAAAAATGCTAACCCAACTAAAATGTCCGGGTAAAAAATACGAACCCAACTAAAACTCCGGGTAAAATTACGAACCCAACTAAAACTCCGGGTAAAAATACGAACCCAACTAAAACTCCGGGTAAAAATACTAACCCCAACTAGAAAGTCCGGGTAAAAAATACGAACCCAACTAAAACTCCGGGTAAAAGTACGAACCCAACTAAAACTCCGGGCAAAAATACTAACCCAACTAAAAAGTCCGGGTAAAAAATACGAACCCAACTAAAACTCCGGATAAAATTACGAACCCAACTAAAAGTCCGGGTAAAAAATACGAACCCAACTAAAAAGTCCGGGTAAAATTGCGAACCCAAGTAAAACTCCGGGTAAAATTACGAACCCAAGTAAAACTCCGGGCAAAATTACGAACCCAAGTAAAACTCCGGGTAAAATTACGAACCCAACTAAAAGTCCGGGTAAAATTACGAACCCAACTAAAACTCCGGGTAAAATTACGAACCCAACTAAAAGTCCGGGTAAAAAATACGAACCAAACTAAAAAGTTCGGGTAAAATTACGAACCCAAGTAAAACTCCGGGTAAAATTACGAACCCAACTAAAACTACGGGTAAAATTACGAACCCAACTAAAAAGTCCGGGTAAAATTACGAACCCAAATAAAAAGTCCGGGTAAAATTACGAACCCAACTAAAACTCCGGGTAAAATTACCAACTCAACTAAAACTCCGGGTAAAATTACGAACCCAACTAAAACTCCGGGTAAAATTACGAACCCAACTAAAAGTCCGGGTAAAAAATACGAACCCAACTAAAAAGTCCGGGTAAAATTACGAACCCAACTAAACCTCCGGGTAAAATTACGAACCCAACTAAAACTCCGGGTAAAATTACGAACCCAACTAAAAGTCCGGGTAAAAAATACGAACCCAACTAAAAAGTCCGGGTAAAATTACGAACCCAACTAAAACTCCGGGTAAAATTACGAACCCAACTAAAAAGTCCGGGTAAAGAATACGAACCCAACTAAAACTCCGGCTAAAATTACGAACCCAACTAAAACTCCGGGTAAAAATACGAACCCAACTAAAACTCCGGGTAAAAATACGAACCCAACTAAAACTCCGGGTAAAAATACTAACCCAACTAAAAAGTCCGGGTAAAAAATACGAACCCAACTAAAACTCCGGGTAAAATTACGAACCCAACTAAAACTCCGGGTAAAAAAATACGAACCCAACTAAAAAGTCCGGATAAAAAATGCGAACCCAACTAAAACTCCGGGTAAAAAATACGAACCCAACTAAAACTCCGGGTAAAATTACGAACCCAACTAAAACTCCGGGTAAAAAATACGAACCCAACTAAAACTCCGGGCAAAAATACTAACCCAACTAAAAAGTCCGGGTAAAAAATACGAACCCAACTAAAACTCCGGATAAAATTACGAACCCAACTAAAACTCCGGGTAAAAATACGAACCCAACTAAAACTCCGGGTAAAAATACTAACCCAACTAAAAAGTCCGGGTTAAAAATACGAACCCAACTAAAACTCCGGGTAAAATTACGAACCCAACTAAAACTCCGGGTAAAAATACGAACCCTACTAAAACTCCGGGTAAAAATACTAACCCAACTAAAAATTCCGGGTAAAAAATGCGAACCCAACTAAAACTCCGGGTAAAAAATACGAACCCAACTAAAACTCCGGGTAAAAAATACTAACCCAACTAAATAGTCCGGGTAAAAGATACGAACCCAACTAAAACTCCGGGTAAAATTACGAACCCAACTAAAACTCCGGGTAAAAATACGAACCCAACTAAAACTCCGGGTAAAAATACTTACCCAACTAAAAAGTCCGGGTAAAAAATACGAACCCAACTAAAACTCCGGGTAAAAAATACGAACCCAACTAAAACTCCGGGTAAAAGTACGAACCCAACTAAAACTCCGGGTAAAAAATGCTAACCCAACTAAAATGTCCGGGTAAAAAATACGAACCCAACTAAAACTCCGGGTAAAATTACGAACCCAACTAAAACTCCGGGTAAAAATACGAACCCAACTAAAACTCCGGGTAAAAATACTAACCCCAACTAAAAAGTCCGGGTAAAAAATACGAACCCAACTAAAACTCCGGGTAAAATTACAAACCCAACTAAAACTCCGGGTAAAATTACGAACCCAACTAAAACTCCGGGTAAAATTACGAACCCAACTAAAAGTCCGGGTAAAAAATACGAACCCAACTAAAAAGTCCGGGTAAAATTACGAACCCAAGTAAGACTCCGGGTAAAATTACGAACCCAACTAAAAAGTCCGGATAAAAAACACGAACCTAACTTAAGACTCCGGGTAAAATTACGAACCCAACTAAAAAGTCCGGGTAAAATTACGAACCCAACTAAAAAGTCCGGGTAAAATTACGAACCCAACTAAAACTCCGGGTAAAATTACGAACTCAACTAAAACTCCGGGTAAAATTACGAACCCAACTAAAACTCCGGGTAAAATTACGAACCCAACTAAAAGTCCGGGTAAAAAATACGAACCCAACTAAAAAGTCCGGGTAAAATTACGAACCCAACTAAAACTCCGGGTAAAATTACGAACCCAACTAAAACTCCGGGTAAAATTACGAACCCAAGTAAAACTCCGGGTAAAATTACGAACCCAAGTACAACTCCGGGTAAAATTACGAACGCAACTAAAACTCCGGGTAAAATTACGAACCCAACTAAAACACTGGGTAAAATTACGAACCCAACTAAAAGTCCGGGTAAAAATACGAACCCAACTAAAAAGTCCGGGTAAAATTACGAACCCAACTAAAAAGTCCGGGTAAAATTACGAACCCAACTAAAACTCCGGGTAAAATTACGAACCCAACTAAAACTCCGGGTAAAATTACGAACCCAACTAAAAGTCCGGGTAAAAAATACGAACCCAACTAAAAAGTCCGGGTAAAATTGCGAACCCAACTAAAACTCAGGGTAAAATTACGAACCCAACTAAAACTCCGGGTAAAAAATACGAACCCAACTAAAAAGTCCGGATAAAAAATACGAACCTAACTTAAGACTCCGGGTAAAATTACGAACCCAACTAAAAAGTCCGGGTAAAATTACGAACCCAACTAAAACTCCGGGTAAAATTACGAACTCAACTAAAAGTCCGGGTAAAATTACGAACCCAACTAAAACTCCGGGTAAAATTACGAACCCAACTAAAAGTCCGGGTAAAAAATACGAACCCAACTAAAAATTCCGGGTAAAATTACGAACCCAACTAAAACTCCGGGTAAAATTACGAACCCAACTAAAACTCCGGGTAAAATTACGAACCCAAGTAAAACTACGGGTAAAATTACGAACCCAACTAAAAAGTCCGGGTAAAATTACGAACCCAAATAAAAAGTCCGGGTAAAATTACGAACCCAACTAAAACTCCGGGTAAAATTACCAACTCAACTAAAACTCCGGGTAAAATTACGAACCCAACTAAAACTCCGGGTAAAATTACGAACCCAACTAAAAGTCCGGGTAAAAAATACGAACCCAACTAAAAAGTCCGGGTAAAATTACGAACCCAACTAAACCTCCGGGTAAAATTACGAACCCAACTAAAACTCCGGGTAAAATTACGAACCCAACTAAAAGTCCGGGTAAAAAATACGAACCCAACTAAAAAGTCCGGGTAAAATTACGAACCCAACTAAAACTCCGGGTAAAATTACGAACCCAACTAAAAAGTCCGGGTAAAGAATACGAACCCAACTAAAACTCCGGCTAAAATTACGAACCCAACTAAAACTCCGGGTAAAAATACGAACCCAACTAAAACTCCGGGTAAAAATACGAACCCAACTAAAACTCCGGGTAAAAATACTAACCCAACTAAAAAGTCCGGGTAAAAAATACGAACCCAACTAAAACTCCGGGTAAAATTACGAACCCAACTAAAACTCCGGGTAAAAAAATACGAACCCAACTAAAAAGTCCGGATAAAATTACGAACCCAAATAAAAAGTCCGGGTAAAATTACGAACCCAACTAAAACTCCGGGTAAAATTACCAACTCAACTAAAACTCCGGGTAAAATTACGAACCCAACTAAAACTCCGGGTAAAATTACGAACCCAACTAAAAGTCCGGGTAAAAAATACGAACCCAACTAAAAAGTCGGGTAAAATTACGAACCCAACTAAACCTCCGGGTAAAATTACGAACCCAACTAAAACTCCGGGTAAAATTACGAACCCAACTAAAAGTCCGGGTAAAAAATACGAACCCAACTAAAAAGTCCGGGTAAAATTACGAACCCAACTAAAACTCCGGGTAAAATTACGAACCCAACTAAAAAGTCCGGGTAAAGAATACGAACCCAACTAAAACTCCGGCTAAAATTACGAACCCAACTAAAACTCCGGGTAAAAATACGAACCCAACTAAAACTCCGGGTAAAAATACGAACCCAACTAAAACTCCGGGTAAAAATACTAACCCAACTAAAAAGTCCGGGTAAAAAATACGAACCCAACTAAAACTCCGGGTAAAATTACGAACCCAACTAAAACTCCGGGTAAAAAAATACGAACCCAACTAAAAAGTCCGGATAAAAAATACGAACCTAACTTAAGACTCCGGGTAAAATTACGAACCCAACTAAAACTCCGGGTAAAATTACGAACCCAACTAAAACTCCGGGTAAAAAATACGAACCCAACTAAAACTCCGGGCAAAAATACTAACCCAACTAAAAAGTCCGGGTAAAAAATACGAACCCAACTAAAACTCCGGATAAAATTACGAACCCAACTAAAACTCCGGGTAAAAATACGAACCCAACTAAAACTCCGGGTAAAAATACTAACCCAACTAAAAAGTCCGGGTTAAAAATACGAACCCAACTAAAACTCGGGTAAAATTACGAACCCAACTAAAACTCCGGGTAAAAATACGAACCCTACTAAAACTCCGGTAAAAATACTAACCCAACTAAAAATTCCGGGTAAAAAATGCGAACCCAACTAAAACTCCGGGTAAAAAATACGAACCCAACTAAAACTCCGGGTAAAAAATACTAACCCAACTAAATAGTCCGGGTAAAAGATACGAACCCAACTAAAACTCCGGGTAAAATTACGAACCCAACTAAAACTCCGGGTAAAAATACGAACCCAACTAAAACTCCGGGTAAAAATACTTACCCAACTAAAAAGTCCGGGTAAAAAATACGAACCCAACTAAAACTCCGGGTAAAAAATACGAACAACTAAAACTCCGGGTAAAAGTACGAACCCAACTAAAACTCCGGGTAAAAAATGCTAACCCAACTAAAATGTCCGGGTAAAAAATACGAACCCAACTAAAACTCCGGGTAAAATTACGAACCCAACTAAAACTCCGGGTAAAAATACGAACCCAACTAAAACTCCGGGTAGAAATACTAACCCCAACTAAAAAGTCCGGGTAAAAAATACGAACCCAACTAAAACTCCGGGTAAAATTACAAACCCAACTAAAACTCCGGGTAAAATTACGAACCCAACTAAAACTCCGGGTAAAATTACGAACCCAACTAAAAGTCCGGGTAAAAAATACGAACCCAACTAAAAAGTCCGGGTAAAATTACGAACCCAAGTAAAACTCCGGGTAAAATTACGAACCCAACTAAAAAGTCCGGATAAAAAATACGAACCTAACTTAAGACTCCGGGTAAAATTACGAACCCAACTAAAAAGTCCGGGTAAAATTACGAACCCAACTAAAAAGTCCGGGTAAAATTACGAACCCAACTAAAACTCCGGGTAAAATTACGAACTCAACTAAAACTCCGGGTAAAATTACGAACCCAACTAAAACTCCGGGTAAAATTACGAACCCAACTAAAAGTCCGGGTAAAAAATACGAACCCAACTAAAAAGTCCGGGTAAAATTACGAACCCAACTAAAACTCCGGGTAAAATTACGAACCCAACTAAAACTCCGTGTAAAATTACGAACGCAACTAAAACTCCGGGTAAAATTACGAACCCAACTAAAACACTGGGTAAAATTACGAACCCAACTAAATGTCCGGGTAAAAATACGAACCCAACTAAAAAGTCCGGGTAAAATTACGAACCCAACTAAAAAGTCCGGGTAAAATTACGAACCCAACTAAAACTCCGGGTAAAATTACGAACCCAACTAAAACTCCGGGTAAAATTACGAACCCAACTAAAAGTCCGGGTAAAAAATACGAACCCAACTAAAAAGTCCGGGTAAAATTGCGAACCCAACTAAAACTCAGGGTAAAATTACGAATCCAACTAAAACTCCGGGTAAAAAATACGAACCCAACTAAAAAGTCCGGATAAAAAATACGAACCTAACTTAAGACTCCGGGTAAAATTACGAACCCAACTAAAAAGTCCGGGTAAAATTACGAACCCAACTAAAACTCCGGGTAAAATTACTAACTCAACTAAAAGTCGGGTAAAATTACGAACCCAACTAAAACTCCGGGTAAAATTACGAACCCAACTAAAAGTCCGGGTAAAAAATACGAACCCAACTAAAAATTCCGGGTAAAATTACGAACCCAACTAAAACTCCGGGTAAAATTACGAACCCAACTAAAACTCCGGGTAAAATTACGAACCCAAGTAAAACTCCGGGTAAAATTACGAACCCAAGTAAAACTCCGGGAAAAATTACGAACCCAAGTACAACTCCGGGTAAAATTACGAACGCAACTAAAACTCCGGGTAAAATTACGAACCCAACTAAAACTCCGGGTAAAATTACGAACCCAACTAAAAGTTCGGGTAAAATTACGAACCCAACTAAAAAGTCCGGGTAAAATTACGAACCCAACTAAAAAGTCCGGGTAAAATTCCGAACTCAACTAAAACTCCGGGTAAAATTACGAACCCAACTAAAACTCCGGGTAAAATTACGAACCCAACTAAAAGTCCGGGTAAAAAATACGAACCCAACTAAAAAGTCCGGGTAAAATTGCGAACCCAAGTAAAACTCCGGGTAAAATTACGAATCCAAGTAAAACTCCGGGTAAAATTACGAACCCAACTAAAAGTCCGGGTAAAATTACGAACCCAACTAAAACTCCGGGTAAAATTACGAACCCAACTAAAAGTCCGGGTAAAAAATACGAACCCAACTAAAAAGTTCGGGTAAAATTACGAACCCAACTAAAACTCCGGGTAAAATTACCAACTCAACTAAAACTCCGGGTAAAATTACGAACCCAACTAAAACTCCGGGTAAAATTACGAACCCAACTAAAAGTCCGGGTAAAAAATACGAACCCAACTAAAAAGTCCGGGTAAAATTACGAACCCAACTAAACCTCCGGGTAAAATTACGAACCCAACTAAAACTCCGGGTAAAATTACGAACCCAACTAAAAGTCCGGGTAAAAAATACGAACCCAACTAAAAAGTCCGGGTAAAATTACGAACCCAACTAAAACTCCGGGTAAAATTACGAACCCAACTAAAAAGTCCGGGTAAAGAATACGAACCCAACTAAAACTCCGGCTAAAATTACGAACCCAACTAAAACTCCGGGTAAAAATACGAACCCAACTAAAACTCCGGGTAAAAATACGAACCCAACTAAAACTCCGGGTAAAAATACTAACCCAACTAAAAAGTCCGGGTAAAAAATACGAACCCAACTAAAACTCCGGGTAAAATTACGAACCCAACTAAAACTCCGGGTAAAAAAATACGAACCCAACTAAAAAGTCCGGATAAAAAATACGAACCTAACTTAAGACTCCGGGTAAAATTACGAACCCAACTAAAACTCCGGGTAAAATTACGAACCCAACTAAAACTCCGGGTAAAAAATACGAACCCAACTAAAACTCCGGGCAAAAATACTAACCCAACTAAAAGTCCGGGTAAAAAATACGAACCCAACTAAAAAGTCCGGGTAAAATTGCGAACCCAAGTAAAACTCCGGGTAAAATTACGAACCCAAGTAAAACTCCGGGTAAAATTACGAACCCAACTAAAAGTCCGGGTAAAAAATACGAACCCAACTAAAACTCCGGATAAAATTACGAACCCAACTAAAAGTCCGGGTAAAAAATACGAACCCAACTAAAAAGTCCGGGTAAAATTGCGAACCCAAGTAAAACTCCGGGTAAAATTACGAACCCAAGTAAAACTCCGGGTAAAATTACGAACCCAACTAAAAGTCCGGGTAAAAAATACGAACCCAACTAAAAAGTCCGGGTAAAATTGCGAACCCAAGTAAAACTCCGGGTAAAATTACGAACCCAAGTAAAACTCCGGGTAAAATTACGAACCCAACTAAAAGTCCGGGTAAAATTACGAACCCAACTAAAACTCCGGGTAAAATTACGAACCCAACTAAAAGTCCGGGTAAAAAATACGAACCCAACTAAAAAGTTCGGGTAAAATTACGAACCCAAGTAAAACTCCGGGTAAAATTACGAACCCAACTAAAACTACGGGTAAAATTACGAACCCAACTAAAAAGTCCGGGTAAAATTACGAACCCAAATAAAAAGTCCGGGTAAAATTACGAACCCAACTAAAACTCCGGGTAAAATTACCAACTCAACTAAAACTCCGGGTAAAATTACGAACCCAACTAAAACTCCGGGTAAAATTACGAACCCAACTAAAAGTCCGGGTAAAAAATACGAACCCAACTAAAAAGTCCGGGTAAAATTACGAACCCAACTAAACCTCCGGGTAAAATTACGAACCCAACTAAAACTCCGGGTAAAATTACGAACCCAACTAAAAGTCCGGGTAAAAAATACGAACCCAACTAAAAAGTCCGGGTAAAATTACGAACCCAACTAAAACTCCGGGTAAAATTACGAACCCAACTAAAAAGTCCGGGTAAAGAATACGAACCCAACTAAAACTCCGGCTAAAATTACGAACCCAACTAAAACTCCGGGTAAAAATACGAACCCAACTAAAACTCCGGGTAAAAATACGAACCCAACTAAAACTCCGGGTAAAAATACTAACCCAACTAAAAAGTCCGGGTAAAAAATACGAACCCAACTAAAACTCCGGGTAAAATTACGAACCCAACTAAAACTCCGGGTAAAAAAATACGAACCCAACTAAAAAGTCCGGATAAAAAATACGAACCTAACTTAAGACTCCGGGTAAAATTACGAACCCAACTAAAACTCCGGGTAAAATTACGAACCCAACTAAAACTCCGGGTAAAAAATACGAACCCAACTAAAACTCCGGGCAAAAATACTAACCCAACTAAAAAGTCCGGGTAAAAAATACGAACCCAACTAAAACTCCGGATAAAATTACGAACCCAACTAAAACTCCGGGTAAAAATACGAACCCAACTAAAACTCCGGGTAAAAATACTAACCCAACTAAAAAGTCCGGGTTAAAAATACGAACCCAACTAAAACTCCGTGTAAAATTACGAACCCAACTAAAACTCCGGGTAAAAATACGAACCCTACTAAAACTCCGGGTAAAAATACTAACCCAACTAAAAATTCCGGGTAAAAAATGCGAACCCAACTAAAACTCCGGGTAAAAAATACGAACCCAACTAAAACTCCGGGTAAAAAATACTAACCCAACTAAATAGTCCGGGTAAAAGATACGAACCCAACTAAAACTCCGGGTAAAATTACGAACCCAACTAAAACTCCGGGTAAAAATACGAACCCAACTAAAACTCCGGGTAAAAATACTTACCCAACTAAAAAGTCCGGGTAAAAAATACGAACCCAACTAAAACTCCGGGTAAAAAATACGAACCCAACTAAAACTCCGGGTAAAAGTACGAACCCAACTAAAACTCCGGGTAAAAAATGCTAACCCAACTAAAATGTCCGGGTAAAAAATACGAACCCAACTAAAACTCCGGGTAAAATTACGAACCCAACTAAAACTCCGGGTAAAAATACGAACCCAACTAAAACTCCGGGTAAAAATACTAACCCCAACTAAAAAGTCCGGGTAAAAAATACGAACCCAACTAAAACTCCGGGTAAAATTACAAACCCAACTAAAACTCCGGGTAAAATTACGAACCCAACTAAAACTCCGGGTAAAATTACGAACCCAACTAAAAGTCCGGGTAAAAAATACGAACCCAACTAAAAAGTCCGGGTAAAATTACGAACCCAAGTAAAACTCCGGGTAAAATTACGAACCCAACTAAAACTCCGGGTAAAAAATACGAACCCAACTAAAAAGTCCGGATAAAAAATACGAACCTAACTTAAGACTCCGGGTAAAATTACGAACCCAACTAAAAAGTCCGGGTAAAATTACGAACCCAACTAAAAAGTCCGGGTAAAATTACGAACCCAACTAAAACTCCGGGTAAAATTACGAACTCAACTAAAACTCCGGGTAAAATTACGAACCCAACTAAAACTCCGGGTAAAATTACGAACCCAACTAAAAGTCCGGGTAAAAAATACGAACCCAACTAAAAAGTCCGGGTAAAATTACGAACCCAACTAAAACTCCGGGTAAAATTACGAACCCAACTAAAACTCCGGGTAAAATTACGAACCCAAGTAAAACTCCGGGTAAAATTACGAACCCAAGTACAACTCCGGGTAAAATTACGAACGCAACTAAAACTCCGGGTAAAATTACGAACCCAACTAAAACACTGGGTAAAATTACGAACCCAACTAAAAGTCCGGGTAAAAATACGAACCCAACTAAAAAGTCCGGGTAAAATTACGAACCCAACTAAAAAGTCCGGGTAAAATTACGAACCCAACTAAAACTCCGGGTAAAATTACGAACCCAACTAAAACTCCGGGTAAAATTACGAACCCAACTAAAAGTCCGGGTAAAAAATACGAACCCAACTAAAAAGTCCGGGTAAAATTGCGAACCCAACTAAAACTCAGGGTAAAATTACGAACCCAACTAAAACTCCGGGTAAAAAATACGAACCCAACTAAAAAGTCCGGATAAAAAATACGAACCTAACTTAAGACTCCGGGTAAAATTACGAACCCAACTAAAAAGTCCGGGTAAAATTACGAACCCAACTAAAACTCCGGGTAAAATTACTAACTCAACTAAAAGTCCGGGTAAAATTACGAACCCAACTAAAACTCCGGGTAAAATTACGAACCCAACTAAAAGTCCGGGTA
This sequence comes from Melinopterus prodromus, assembly GCA_964023965.1. Lineage (NCBI taxonomy): Eukaryota > Metazoa > Arthropoda > Insecta > Coleoptera > Scarabaeidae > Melinopterus > Melinopterus prodromus. Next base: position 34,977 of record CAXIES010000446.1, read on the forward strand.
AAAAATACGAACCCAACTAAAAATTCCGGGTAAAATTACGAACCCAACTAAAACTCCGGGTAAAATTACGAACCCAACTAAAACTCCGGGTAAAATTACGAACCCAAGTAAAACTCCGGGTAAAATTACGAACCCAAGTAAAACTCCGGGTAAAATTACGAACCCAACTAAAACTTCGGGTAAAATTACGAACCCAACTAAAACTCCGGGTAAAATTACGAACCCAACTAAAAGTCTGGGTAAAAATTCGAACCCAACTAAAAAGTCCGGGTAACTCAAGACTCCGGGTAAAATTACGAACCCAACTAAAACTCCGGGTAAAATTACGAACCCAACTAAAACTCCGGGTAAAATTACGAACCCAACTAAAAGTCCGGGTAAAAAATTCGAACCCAACTAAAAAGTCCGGGTAAAATTACGAACCCAACTAAAACTCCGGGTAAAATTACGAATCCAACTAAAAAGTCCGGGTAAAATTACGAACCCAACTAAAAAGTCCGGGTAAAATTACGAACCCAACTAAAAAGTCCGGGTAAAATTACGAACCCAACTAAAACTCCGGGTAAAATTACGAACCCAACTAAAAGTCCGGGTAAAAAATACGAACCCAACTAAAAAGTCCGAGTAAAATTACGAACCCAACTAAAACTCCGGATAAAATTACGAACCCAACTAAAACTCCGGGTAAAATTACGAACCCAACTAAAAGTCCGGGTAAAATTACGAACCCAACTAAAACTCCGGGTAAAATTACGAACCCAACTAAAAGTCCGGGTAAAAAATACGAACCCAACTAAAAAGTCCGGGTAAAATTACGAACCCAACTAAACCTCCGGGTAAAATTACGAACCCAACTAAAACTCCGGGTAAAATTACGAACCCAACTAAAACTCCGGGTAAAATTACGAACCCAACTAAAAAGTCCGGGTAAAGAATACGAACCCAACTAAAACTCCGGCTAAAATTACGAACCCAACTAAAACTCCGGGTAAAAATACGAACCCAACTAAAACTCCGGGTAAAAATACGAACCCAACTAAAACTCCGGGTAAAAATACTAACCCAACTAAAAAGTCCGGGTAAAAAATACGAACCCAACTAAAACTCCGGGTAAAATTACGAACCCAACTAAAACTCCGGGTAAAAAATACGAACCCAACTAAAAAGTCCGGATAAAAAATACGAACCTAACTTAAGACTCCGGGTAAAATTACGAACCCAACTAAAACTCCGGGTAAAATTACGAACCCAACTAAAACTCCGGGTAAAAAATACGAACCCAACTAAAACTCCGGGCAAAAATACTAACCCAACTAAAAAGTCCGGGTAAAAAATACGAACCCAACTAAAACTCCGGATAAAATTACGAACCCAACTAAAACTCCGGGTAAAAATACGAACCCAACTAAAACTCCGGGTAAAAATACTAACCCAACTAAAAAGTCCGGGTTAAAAATACGAACCCAACTAAAACTCCGGGTAAAATTACGAACCCAACTAAAACTCCGGGTAAAAATACGAACCCTACTAAAACTCCGGGTAAAAATACTAACCCAAATAAAAATTCCGGGTAAAAAATGCGAACCCAACTAAAACTCCGGGTAAAAAATACGAACCCAACTAAAACTCCGGGTAAAAAATACTAACCCAACTAAATAGTCCGGGTAAAAGATACGAACCCAACTAAAACTCCGGGTAAAATTACGAACCCAACTAAAACTCCGGGTAAAAATACGAACCCAACTAAAACTCCGGGTAAAAATACTTACCCAACTAAAAAGTCCGGGTAAAAAATACGAACCCAACTAAAACTCCGGGTAAAAAATACGAACCCAACTAAAACTCCGGGTAAAAGTACGAACCCAACTAAAACTCCGGGTAAAAAATGCTAACCCAACTAAAATGTCCGGGTAAAAAATACGAACCCAACTAAAACTCCGGGTAAAATTACGAACCCAACTAAAACTCCGGGTAAAAATACGAACCCAACTAAAACTCCGGGTAAAAATACTAACCCCAACTAAAAAGTCCGGGTAAAAAATACGAACCCAACTAAAACTCCGGGTAAAATTACGAACCCAACTAAAACTCCGGGTAAAATTACGAACCCAACTAAAACTCCGGGTAAAATTACGAACCCAACTAAAAGTCCGGGTAAAAAATACGAACCCAACTAAAAAGTCCGGGTAAAATTACGAACCCAAGTAAAACTCCGGGTAAAATTACGAACCCAACTAAAACTCCGGGTAAAAAATACGAACCCAACTAAAAAGTCCGGATAAAAAATACGAACCTAACTTAAGACTCCGGGTAAAATTACGAACCCAACTAAAAAGTCCGGGTAAAATTACGAACCCAACTAAAAAGTCCGGGTAAAATTACGAACCCAACTAAAACTCCGGGTAAAATTACGAACTCAACTAAAACTCCGGGTAAAATTACGAACCCAACTAAAACTCCGGGTAAAATTACGAACCCAACTAAAAGTCCGGGTAAAAAATACGAACCCAACTAAAAAGTCCGGGTAAAATTACGAACCCAACTAAAATTCCGGGTAAAATTACGAACCCAACTAAAACTCCGGGTAAAATTACGAACCCAAGTAAAACTCCGGGTAAAATTACGAACCCAAGTACAACTGCGGGTAAAATTACGAACGCAACTAAAACTCCGGGTAAAATTACGAACTCAACTAAAACTCCGGGTAAAATTACGAACCCAACTAAAAGTCCGGGTAAAATTACGAACCCAACTAAAAAGTCCGGGTAAAATTACGAACCCAACTAAAAAGTCCGAGTAAAATTACGAACCCAACTAAAACTCCGGGTAAAATTACGAACCCAACTAAAACTCCGGGTAAAATTACGAACCAAACTAAAAGTCCGGGTAAAAAATACGAACCCAACTAAAAAGTCCGGGTAAAATTGCGAACCCAACTAAAACTCAGGGTAAAATTACGAACCCAACTAAAACTCCGGGTAAAAAATACGAACCCAACTAAAAAGTCCGGATAAAAAATACGAACCTAACTTAAGACTCCGGGTAAAATTACGAACCCAACTAAAAAGTCCGGGTAAAATTACGAACCCAACTAAAACTTCGGGTAAAATTACTAACTCAACTAAAAGTCCGGGTAAAATTACGAACCCAACTAAAACTCCGGGTAAAATTACGAACCCAACTAAAAGTCCGGGTAAAAAATACGAACCCAACTAAAAATTCCGGGTAAAATTACGAACCCAACTAAAACTCCGGGTAAAATTACGAACCCAACTAAAACTCCGGGTAAAATTACGAACCCAAGTAAAACTCCGGGTAAAATTACGAACCCATGTAAAACTCCGGGTAAAATTACGAACCCAACTAAAACTCCGGGTAAAATTACGAACCCAACTAAAACTCCGGGTAAAATTACGAACCCAACTAAAAGTCCGGGTAAAAATTCGAACCCAACTAAAAAGTCCGGGTAACTCAAGACTCCGGGTAAAATTACGAACCCAACTAAAACTCCGGGTAAAATTACGAACCCAACTAAAACTCCGGGTAAAATTACGAACCCAACTAAAAGTCCGGGTAAAAAATTCGAACCCAACTAAAAAGTCCGGGTAAAATTACGAACCCAACTAAAACTCCGGGTAAAATTACGAACCCAACTAAAAAGTCCGGGTAAAATTACGAACCCAACTAAAAAGTCCTGGTAAAATTACGAACCCAACTAAAAAGTCCGGGTAAAATTACGAACCCAACTAAAACTCCGGGTAAAATTACGAACCCAACTAAAAGTCCGGGTAAAAAATACGAACCCAACTAAAAAGTCCGAGTAAAATTACGAACCCAACTAAAACTCCGGATAAAATTACGAACCCAACTAAAACTCCGGGTAAAATTACGAACCCAAATAAAACTCCGGGTAAAATTACGAACCCAAGTAAAACTCCGGGTAAAATTACGAACCCAACTAAAACTCCGGGTAAAATTACGAACCCAACTAAAACTCCGGGTAAAATTACGAACCGAACTAAAAGTCCGGGTAAAAGATACGAACCCAACTAAAAAGTTCGGGTAAAATTACGAACCCAAGTAAAACTCCGGGTAAAATTACGAACCCAACTAAAACTCCGGGTAAAATTACGAACCCAACTAAAAGTCCGGGTAAAAAATACGAACCCAACTAAAAAGTTCGGGTAAAATTACGAACCCAAGTAAAACTCCGGGTAAAATTACGAACCCAACTAAAACTCCGGGTAAAATTACGAACCCAACTAAAAGTCCGGGTAAAAAATACGAACCCAACTAAAAAGTTCGGGTAAATTTACGAACCCAAGTAAAACTCCGGGTAACATTACGAACCCAACTAAAACTCCGGGTAAAATTACGAACCCAACTAAAAAGTCCGGGTAAAATTACGAACCCAACTAAAACTCCGGGTAAAATTACGAACCCAACTAAAAGTCCGGGTAAAAAATACGAACCCAACTAAAAAGTCCGGGTAAAATTACGAACCCAAGTAAAACTCCGGGTAAAATTACGAACCCAACTAAAACTCCGGGTAAAAAATACGAACCCAACTTAAAAGTCCGGATAAAAAATACGAACCTAACTTAAGACTCCGGGTAAAATTACGAACCCAACTAAAAAGTCCGGGTAAAATTACGAACCCAACTAAAAAGTCCGGGTAAAATTACGAACCCAACTAAAACTCCGGGTAAAATTACGAACTCAACTAAAACTCCGGGTAAAATTACGAACCCAACTAAAACTCCGGGTAAAATTACGAACCCAACTAAAAGTCCGGGTAAAAAATACGAACCCAACTAAAAAGTCCGGGTAAAATTACGAACCCAACTAAAACTCCGGGTAAAATTACGAACCCAACTAAAACTCCGGGTAAAATTACGAACCCAAGTAAAACTCCGGGTAAAATTACGAACCCAAGTACAACTCCGGGTAAAATTACGAACGCAACTAAAACTCCGGGTAAAATTACGAACCCAACTAAAACTCCGGGTAAAATTACGAACCCAACTAAAAGTCCGGGTAAAATTACGAACCCAACTAAAAAGTCCAGGTAAAATTACGAACCCAACTAAAAAGTCCGGGTAAAATTACGAACCCAACTAAAACTCCGGGTAAAATTACGAACCCAACTAAAACTCCGGGTAAAATTACGAACCCAACTAAAAGTCCGGGTAAAAAATACGAACCCAACTAAAAAGTCCGGGTAAAATTGCGAACCCAACTAAAACTCAGGGTAAAATTACGAACCCAACTAAAACTCCGGGTAAAAAATACGAACCCAACTAAAAAGTCCGGATAAAAAATACGAACCTAACTTAAGACTCCGGGTAAAATTACGAACCCAACTAAAAAGTCCGGGTAAAATTACGAACCCAACTAAAACTCCGGGTAAAATTACTAACTCAACTAAAAGTCCGGGTAAAATTACGAACCCAACTAAAACTCCGGGTAAAATTACGAACCCAACTAAAAGTCCGGGTAAAAAATACGAACCCAACTAAAAATTCCGGGTAAAATTACGAACCCAACTAAAACTCCGGGTAAAATTACGAACCCAACTAAAACTCCGGGCAAAATTACGAACCCAAGTAAAACTCCGGGTAAAATTACGAACCCAAGTAAAACTCCGGGTAAAATTACGAACCCAACTAAAACTCCGGGTAAAATTACGAACCCAACTAAAACTCCGGGTAAAATTACGAACCCAACTAAAAGTCCGGGTAAAAATTCGAACCCAACTAAAAAGTCCGGGTAACTCAAGACTCCGGGTAAAATTACGAACCCAACTAAAACTCCGGGTAAAATTACGAACCCAACTAAAACTCCGGGTAAAATTACGAACCCAACTAAAAGTCCGGGTAAAAAATTCGAACCCAACTAAAAAGTCCGGGTAAAATTACGAACCCAACTAAAACTCCGGGTAAAATTACGAACCCAACTAAAAAGTCCGGGTAAAATTACGAACCCAACTAAAAAGTCCGGGTAAAATTACGAACCCAACTAAAAAGTCCGGGTAAAATTACGAACCCAACTAAAACTCCGGGTAAAATTACGAACCCAACTAAAAGTCCGGGTAAAAAATACGAACCCAACTAAAAAGTCCGAGTAAAATTACGAACCCAACTAAAACTCCGGATAAAATTACGAACCCAACTAAAACTCCGGGTAAAATTACGAACCCAAATAAAACTCCGGGTAAAATTACGAACCCAAGTAAAACTCCGGGTAAAATTACGAACCCAACTAAAACTCCGGGTAAAATTACGAACCCAACTAAAACTCCGGGTAAAATTACGAACCGAACTAAAAGTCCGGGTAAAAGATACGAACCCAACTAAAAAGTTCGGGTAAAATTACGAACCCAAGTAAAACTCCGGGTAAAATTACGAACCCAACTAAAACTCCGGGTAAAATTACGAACCCAACTAAACGTCCGGGTAAAAAATACGAACCCAACTAAAAAGTTCGGGTAAAATTACGAACCCAAGTAAAACTCCGGGTAACATTACGAACCCAACTAAAACTCCGGGTAAAATTACGAACCCAACTAAAAAGTCCGGGTAAAATTGCGAACCCAACTAAAACTCCAGGTAAAATTACCAACTCAACTAAAACTCCGGGTAAAATTACGAACCCAACTAAAACTCCGGGTAAAATTACGAACCCAACTAAAAGACCGGGTAAAAAATACGAACCCAACTAAAAAGTCCGGGTAAAATTACGAACCCAACTAAACCTCCGGGTAAAATTACGTACCCAACTAAAACTCCGGGTAAAATTACGAACCCAACTAAAACTCCGGGTACAATTACGAACCCAACTAAAAAGTCCGGGTAAAAAATACGAACCCAACTAAAACTCCGGCTAAAATTACGAACCCAACTAAAACTCCGGGTAAAAATACGAACCCAACTAAAACTCCGGGTAAAAATACGAACCCAACTAAAACTCCGGGTAAAAATACTAACCCAACTAAAAAGTCCGGGTAAAAAATACGAACCCAACTAAAACTCCGGGTAAAATTACGAACCCAACTAAAACTCCGGGTAAAAAGTACGAACCCAACTAAAAAGTCCGGATAAAAAATACGAACCTAACTTAAGACTCCGGGTAAAATTACGAACCCAACTAAAACTCCGGGTAAAAGTACGAACCCAACTAAAACTCCGGGTAAAAAATACGAACCCAACTAAAACTCTGGGCAAAAATACTAACCCAACTAAAAAGTCCGGGTAAAAAATACGAACCCAACTAAAACTCTGGATAAAATTACGAACCCAACTAAAACTCCAGGTAAAAATACGAACCCAACTAAAACTCCGGGTAAAAATACTAACCCAACTAAAAAGTCCGGGTTAAAAATACGAACCCAACTAAAATTCCGGGTAAAATTACGAACCCAACTAAAACTCCGAGCAAAAATACGAACCCTACTAAAACTCCGGGTAAAAATACTAACCCAACTAAAAATTCCGGGTAAAAATGCGAACCCAACTAAAACTCCGGGTAAAAAACACGAACCCAACTAAAACTCCGGGTAAAAAATACTAACCCAACTAAATAGTCCGGGTAAAAGATACGAACCCAACTAAAACTCCGGGTAAAATTACGAACCCAACTAAAACTACGGGTAAAAATACGAACCCAACTAAAACTCCGGGTAAAAATACTTACCCAACTAAAAAGTCCGGGTAAAAAATACGAACCCAACTAAAACTCCGGGTAAAAAATACGAACCCAACTAAAACTCCGGGTAAAAGTACGAACCCAACTAAAACTCCGGGTAAAAAATGCTAACCCAACTAAAATGTCCGGGTAAAAAATACGAACCCAACTAAAACTCCGGGTAAAATTACGAACCCAACTAAAACTCCGGGTAAAAATACGAACCCAACTAAAACTCCGGGTAAAAATACTAACCCCAACTAAAAAGTCCGGGTAAAAAATATGAACCCAACTAAAACTCCGGGTAAAATTACGAACCCAACTAAAACTCCGGGTAAAATTACGAACCCAAGTAAAACTCCGGGTAAAATTACGAACCCAACTAAAACTCCGGGTAAAATTACGAACCCAACTAAAACTCCGGGTAAAATTACGAACCCAACTAAAAGTCCGGGTAAAAATTCGAACCCAACTAAAAAGTCCGGGTAACTCAAGACTCCGGGTAAAATTACGAACCCAACTAAAACTCCGGGTAAAATTACGAACCCAACTAAAACTCCGGGTAAAATTACGAACCCAACTAAAAGTCCGGGTAAAAAATTCGAACCCAACTAAAAAGTCCGGGTAAAATTACGAACCCAACTAAAACTCCGGGTAAAATTACGAACCCAACTAAAAAGTCCGGGTAAAATTACGAACCCAACTAAAAAGTCCGGGTAAAATTACGAACCCAACTAAAAAGTCCGGGTAAAATTACGAACCCAACTAAAACTCCGGGTAAAATTACGAACCCAACTAAAAGTCCGGGTAAAAAATACGAACCCAACTAAAAAGTCCGAGTAAAATTACGAACCCAACTAAAACTCCGGATAAAATTACGAACCCAACTAAAACTCCGGGTAAAATTACGAACCCAAATAAAACTCCGGGTAAAATTACGAACCCAAGTAAAACTCCGGGTAAAATTACGAACCCAACTAAAACTCCGGGTAAAATTACGAACCCAACTAAAACTCCGGGTAAAATTACGAACCGAACTAAAAGTCCGGGTAAAAGATACGAACCCAACTAAAACGTTCGGGTAAAATTACGAACCCAAGTAAAACTCCGGGTAAAATTACGAACCCAACTAAAACTCCGGGTAAAATTACGTACCCAACTAAAACTCCGGGTAAAATTACGAACCCAACTAAAACTCCGGGTACAATTACGAACCCAACTAAAAAGTCCGGGTAAAAAATACGAACCCAACTAAAACTCCGGCTAAAATTACGAACCCAACTAAAACTCCGGGTAAAAATACGAACCCAACTAAAACTCCGGGTAAAAATACGAACCCAACTAAAACTCCGGGTAAAAATACTAACCCAACTAAAAAGTCCGGGTAAAAAATACGAACCCAACTAAAACTCCGGGTAAAATTACGAACCCAACTAAAACTCCGGGTAAAAAGTACGAACCCAACTAAAAAGTCCGGATAAAAAATACGAACCTAACTTAAGACTCCGGGTAAAATTACGAACCCAACTAAAACTCCGGGTAAAAGTACGAACCCAACTAAAACTCCGGGTAAAAAATACGAACCCAACTAAAACTCTGGGCAAAAATACTAACCCAACTAAAAAGTCCGGGTAAAAAATACGAACCCAACTAAAACTCTGGATAAAATTACGAACCCAACTAAAACTCCGGGTAAAAATACGAACCCAACTAAAACTCCGGGTAAAAATACTAACCCAACTAAAAAGTCCGGGTTAAAAATACGAACCCAACTAAAATTCCGGGTAAAATTACGAACCCAACTAAAACTCCGAGCAAAAATACGAACCCTACTAAAACTCCGGGTAAAAATACTAACCCAACTAAAAATTCCGGGTAAAAATGCGAACCCAACTAAAACTCCGGGTAAAAAGCACGAACCCAACTAAAACTCCGGGTAAAAAATACTAACCCAACTAAATAGTCCGGGTAAAAGATACGAACCCAACTAAAACTCCGGGTAAAATTACGAACCCAACTAAAACTCCGGGTAAAAATACGAACCCAACTAAAACTCCGGGTAAAAATACTTACCCAACTAAAAAGTCCGGGTAAAAAATACGAACCCAACTAAAACTCCGGGTAAAAAATACGAACCCAACTAAAACTCCGGGTAAAAGTACGAACCCAACTAAAACTCCGGGTAAAAAATGCTAACCCAACTAAAATGTTCGGGTAAAAAATACGAACCCAACTAAAACTCCGGGTAAAATTACGAACCCAACTAAAACTCCGGGTAAAAATACGAACCCAACTAAAACTCCGGGTAAAAATACTAACCCCAACTAAAAAGTCCGGGTAAAAAATATGAACCCAACTAAAACTCCGGGTAAAATTACGAACCCAACTAAAACTCCGGGTAAAATTACGAACCCAACTAAAACTCCGGGTAAAAAATACGAACCCAACTAAAAAGTCCGGATAAAAAATACGAACCTAACTTAAGACTCCGGGTAAAATTACGAACCCAACTAAAAAGTCCGGGTCAAATTACGAACCCAACTAAAACTCCGGGTAAAATTACTAACTCAACTAAAAGTCCGGGTAAAATTACGAACCCAACTAAAACTCCGGGTAAAATTACGAACCCAACTAAAAGTCCGGGTAAAAAATACGAACCCAACTAAAAATTCCGGGTAAAATTACGAACCCAACTAAAACTCCGGGTAAAATTACGAACCCAACTAAAACTCCGGGTAAAATTACGAACCCAAGTAAAACTCCGGGTAAAATTACGAACCCAAGTAAAACTCCGGGTAAAATTACGAACCCAACTAAAACTCCGGGTAAAATTACGAACCCAACTAAAACTCCGGGTAAAATTACGAACCCAACTAAAAGTCCGGGTAAAAATTCGAACCCAACTAAAAAGTCCGGGTAACTCAAGACTCCGGGTAAAATTACGAACCCAACTAAAACTCCGGGTAAAATTACGAACCTAACTAAAACTCCGGGTAAAATTACGAACCCAACTAAAAGTCCGGGTAAAAAATTCGAACCCAACTAAAAAGTCCGGGTAAAATTACGAACCCAACTAAAACTCCGGGTAAAATTACGAACCCAACTAAAAAGTCCGGGTAAAATTACGAACCCAACTAAAAAGTCCGGGTAAAATTACGAACCCAACTAAAAAGTCCGGGTAAAATTACGAACCCAACTAAAACTCCGGGTAAAATTACGAACCCAACTAAAAGTCCGGGTAAAAAATACGAACCCAACTAAAAAGTCCGAGTAAAATTACGAACCCAACTAAAACTCCGGATAAAATTACGAAACCAACTAAAACTCCGGGTAAAATTACGAACCCAAATAAAACTCCGGGTAAAATTACGAACCCAAGTAAAACTCCGGGTAAAATTACGAACCCAACTAAAACTCCGGGTAAAATTACGAACCCAACTAAAACTCCGGGTAAAATTACGAACCCAACTAAAAGTCGGGGTAAAAGATACGAACCCAACTAAAAAGTTCGGGTAAAATTACGAACCCAAGTAAAACTCCGGGTAAAATTACGAACCCAACTAAAACTCCGGGTAAAATTACGAACCCAACTAAAAGTCCGGGTAAAAAATACGAACCCAACTAAAAAGTTCGGGTAAAATTACGAACCCAAGTAAAACTCCGGGTAAAATTACGAACCCAACTAAAACTCCGGGTAAAATTACGAACCCAACTAAAAGTCTGGGTAAAAAATACGAACCCAACTAAAAAGTTCGGGTAAATTTACGAACCCAAGTAAAACTCCGGGTAACATTACGAACCCAACTAAAACTCCGGGTAAAATACGAACCCAACTAAAAAGTCCGGGTAAAATTACGAACCCAACTAAAACTCCGGGTAAAATTACGAACCCAACTAAAAGTCCGGGTAAAAAATACGAACCCAACTAAGAAGTCCGGGTAAAATTACGAACCCAAGTAAAACTCCGGGTAAAATTACGAACCCAACTAAAACTCCGGGTAAAAAATACGAACCCAACTTAAAAGTCCGGATAAAAAATACGAACCTAACTTAAGACTCCGGGTAAAATTACGAACCCAACTAAAAAGTCCGGGTAAAATTACGAACCCAACTAAAAAGTCCGGGTAAAATTACGAACCCAACTAAAACTCCGGTAAAATTACGAACTCAACTAAAACTCCGGGTAAAATTACGAACCCAACTAAAACTCCGGGTAAAATTACGAACCCAACTAAAAGTCCGGATAAAAATACGAACCCAACTAAAAAGTCCGGGTAAAATTACGAACCCAACTAAAACTCCGGGTAAAAATTACGAACCCAACTAAAACTCCGGGTAAAATTACGAACCCAAGTAAAACTCCGGGTAAAATTACGAACCCAAGTACAACTCCGGTAAAATACGAACGCAACTAAAACTCCGGGTAAAATTACGAGCCCAACTAAAACTCCGGGTAAAATTACGAACCCAACTAAAAGTCCGGGTAAAATTACGAACCCAACTAAAAGTCCGGGTAAAATTACGAACCCAACTAAAAAGTCCGGGTAAATTACGACCCAACTAAAACTCCGGGTAAAATTTCGAACCCAACTAAAACTCCGGGTAAAATTACGAACCCAACTAAAAGTCCGGGTAAAAAATACGAACCCAACTAAAAGTCCGGGTAAAATTACGAACCCAACTAAAACTCCGGGTAAAATTACGAACCCAACTAAAACCTCCGGGTAAAATTACGAACCCAAGTAAACCTCCGGGTAAAATTACGTACCCAACTAAAAACTCCGGGTAAAATTACGAACCCAACTAAAACTCCGGGTAAAATTACGACCCAACTAAAAAGTCCGGGTAAAATTACGAACCCAACTAAAACTCCGGGTAAAATTACGAACCCAACTAAAAGTCCGGGTAAAAAATACGAACCCAACTAAAAAGTCCCGGGTAAAATTACGAACCCAAGTAAAACTCCGGGTAAAATTACGAACCCAACTAAAACTCCGGGTAAAAAATACGAACCCAACTTAAAAGTCCGGATAAAAAATACGAACCTAACTTAAGACTCCGGGTAAAATTACGAACCCAACTAAAAAGTCCGGGTAAAATTACGAACCCAACTAAAAAGTCCGGGTAAAATTACGAACCCAACTAAAACTCCGGGTAAAATTACGAACTCAACTAAAACTCCGGGTAAAATTACGAACCCAACTAAAACTCCGGGTAAAATTACGAACCCAACTAAAAGTCCGGGTAAAAAATACGAACCCAACTAAAAAGTCCGGGTAAAATTACGAACCCAACTAAAACTCCGGGTAAAATTACGAACCCAACTAAAACTCCGGGTAAAATTACGAACCCAAGTAAAACTCCGGGTAAAATTACGAACCCAAGTACAACTCCGGGTAAAATTACGAACGCAACTAAAACTCCGGGTAAAATTACGAACCCAACTAAAACTCCGGGTAAAATTACGAACCCAACTAAAAGTCCGGGTAAAATTACGAACCCAACTAAAAAGTCCGGGTAAAATTACGAACCCAACTAAAAAGTCCGGGTAAAATTACGAACCCAACTAAAACTCCGGGTAAAATTACGAACCCAACTAAAACTCCGGGTAAAATGACGAACCCAACTAAAAGTCCGGGTAAAAAATACGAACCCAACTAAAAAGTCCGGGTAAAATTACGAACCCAACTAAAACTCCGGGTAAAATTACGAACCCAACTAAAACTCCGGGTAAATTACGAACCCAAGTAAACCTCCGGGTAAAATTACGTACCCAACTAAAACTCCGGGTAAAATTACGAACCCAACTAAAACTCCGGGTAAAAAATACGACCCAACTAAAAAGTCCGGATAAAAAATACGAACCTAACTTAAGACTCCGGGTAAAATTACGAACCCAACTAAAAAGTCCGGGTAAAATTACGAACCCAACTAAAACTCCGGGTAAAATTACTAACTCAACTAAAAGTCCGGGTAAAATTACGAACCCAACTAAAACTCCGGGTAAAATTACGAACCCAACTAAAAGTCCGGGTAAAAAATACGAACCCAACTAGAAATTCCGGGTAAAATTACGAACCCAACTAAAACTCCGGGTAAAATTACGAACCCAACTAAAACTCCGGGTAAAATTACGAACCCAAGTAAAACTCCGGGTAAAATTGCGAACCCAAGTAAAACTCCGGGTAAAATTACGAACCCAACTAAAACTCCGGGTAAAATTACGAACCCAACTAAAACTCCGGGTAAAATTACGAACCCAACTAAAAGTCCGGGTAAAAATTCGAACCCAACTAAAAAGTCCGGGTAACTCAAGACTCCGGGTAAAATTACGAACCCAACTAAAACTCCGGGTAAAATTACGAACCCAACTAAAACTCCGGGTAAAATTACGAACCCAACTAAAAGTCCGGGTAAAAAATTCGAACCCAACTAAAAAGTCGGGGTAAAATTACGAACCCAACTAAAACTCCGGGTAAAATTACGAACCCAACTAAAAAGTCCGGGTAAAATTACGAACCCAACTAAAAAGTCCGGGTAAAATTACGAACCCAACTAAAAAGTCCGGGTAAAATTACGAACCCAACTAAAACTCCGGGTAAAATTACGAACCCAACTAAAAGTCCGGGTAAAAAATACGAACCCAACTAAAAAGTCCGAGTAAAATTACGAACCCAACTAAAACTCCGGATAAAATTAGGAACCCAACTAAAACTCCGGGTAAAATTACGAACCCAAATAAAACTCCGGGTAAAATTACGAACCCAAGTAAAACTCCGGGTAAAATTACGAACCCAACTAAAACTCCGGGTAAAATTACGAACCCAACTAAAACTCCGGGTAAAATTACGAACCCAACTAAAAGTCCGGGTAAAAGATACGAACCCAACTAAAAAGTTCGGGTAAAATTACGAACCCAAGTAAAACTCCGGGTAAAATTACGAACCCAACTAAAACTCCGGGTAAAATTACGAACCCAACTAAAAGTCCGGGTAAAAAATACGAACCCAACTAAAAAGTTCGGGTAAAATTACGAACCCAAGTAAAACTCCGGGTAACATTACGAACCCAACTAAAACTCCGGGTAAAATTACGAACCAAACTAAAAAGTCCGGGTAAAATTACGAACCCAACTAAAACTCCAGGTAAAATTACCAACTCAACTAAAACTCCGGGTAAAATTACGAACCCAACTAAAACTCCGGGTAAAATTACGAACCCAACTAAAAGACCGGGTAAAAAATACGAACCCAACTAAAAAGTCCGGGTAAAATTACGAACCCAACTAAACCTCCGGGTAAAATTACGTACCCAACTAAAACTCCGGGTAAAATTACGAACCCAACTAAAACTCCGGGTACAATTACGAACCCAACTAAAAAGTCCGGGTAAAAAATACGAACCCAACTAAAACTCCGGCTAAAATTACGAACCCAACTAAAACTCCGGGTAAAAATACGAACCCAACTAAAACTCCGGGTAAAAATACGAACCCAACTAAAACTCCGGGTAAAAATACTAACCCAACTAAAAAGTCCGGGTAAAAAATACGAACCCAACTAAAACTCCGGGTAAAATTACGAACCCAACTAAAACTCCGGGTAAAAAGTACGAACCCAACTAAAAAGTCCGGATAAAAAATACGAACCTAACTTAAGACTCCGGGTAAAATTACGAACCCAACTAAAACTCCGGGTAAAAGTACGAACCCTACTAAAACTCCGGGTAAAAAATACGAACCCAACTAAAACTCTGGGCAAAAATACTAACCCAACTAAAAAGTCCGGGTAAAAAATACGAACCCAACTAAAACTCTGGATAAAATTACGAACCCAACTAAAACTCCGGGTAAAAATACGAACCCAACTAAAACTCCGGGTAAAAATACTAACCCAACTAAAAAGTCCGGGTTAAAAATACGAACCCAACTAAAATTCCGGGTAAAATTACGAACCCAACTAAAACTCCGAGCAAAAATACGAACCCTACTAAAACTCCGGGTAAAAATACTAACCCAACTAAAAATTCCGGGTAAAAATGCGAACCCAACTAAAACTCCGGGTAAAAAACACGAACCCAACTAAAACTCCGGGTAAAAAATACTAACCCAACTAAATAGTCCGGGTAAAAGATACGAACCCAACTAAAACTCCGGGTAAAATTACGAACCCAACTAAAACTCCGGGTAAAAATACGAACCCAACTAAAACTCCGGGTAAAAATACTTACCCAACTAAAAAGTCCGGGTAAAAAATACGAACCCAACTAAAACTCCGGGTAAAAAATACGAACCCAACTAAAACTCCGGGTAAAAGTACGAACCCAACTAAAACTCCGGGTAAAAAATGCTAACCCAACTAAAATGTCCGGGTAAAAAATACGAACCCAACTAAAACTCCGGGTAAAATTACGAACCCAACTAAAACTCCGGGTAAAAATACGAACCCAACTAAAACTCCGGGTAAAAATACTAACCCCAACTAAAAAGTCCGGGTAAAAAATATGAACCCAACTAAAACTCCGGGTAAAATTACGAA
Source organism: Melinopterus prodromus (assembly GCA_964023965.1). Lineage (NCBI taxonomy): Eukaryota > Metazoa > Arthropoda > Insecta > Coleoptera > Scarabaeidae > Melinopterus > Melinopterus prodromus. The sequence goes on from CAXIES010000446.1 coordinate 51,197, forward strand.
CCCAACTAAAACTCCGGGTAAAATTACGAACCCAACTAAAACTCCGGGTAAAATTACGAACCCAACTAAAAGTCAGGGTAAAAAATACGAACCCAACTAAAAAGTCCGGGTAAAATTGCGAACCCAACTAAAACTCAGGGTAAAATTACGAACCCAACTAAAACTCCGGGTAAAAAATACGAACCCAACTAAAAAGTCCGGATAAAAAATACGAACCTAACTTAAGACTCCGGGTAAAATTACGAACCCAACTAAAAAGTCCGGCTAAAATTACGAACCCAACTAAAACTCCGGGTAAAATTACTAACTCAACTAAAAGTCCGGGTAAAATTACGAACCCAACTAAAACTCCGGGTAAAATTACGAACCCAACTAAAAGTCCGGGTAAAAAATACGAACCCAACTAAAAATTCCGGGTAAAATTACGAACCCAACTAAAACTCCGGGTAAAATTACGAACCCAACTAAAACTCCGGGCAAAATTACGAACCCAAGTAAAACTCCGGGTAAAATTACGAACCCAAGTAAAACTCCGGGTAAAATTACGAACCCAACTAAAACTCCGGGTAAAATTACGAACCCAACTAAAACTCCGGGTAAAATTACGAACCCAACTAAAAGTCCGGGTAAAAATTCGAACCCAACTAAAAAGTCCGGGTAACTCAAGACTCCGGGTAAAATTACGAACCCAACTAAAACTCCGGGTAAAATTACGAACCCAACTAAAACTCCGGGTAAAATTACGAACCCAACTAAAAGTCCGGGTAAAAAATTCGAACCCAACTAAAAAGTCCGGGTAAAATTACGAACCCAACTAAAACTCCGGGTAAAATTACGAACCCAACTAAAAAGTCCGGGTAAAATTACGAACCCAACTAAAAAGTCCGGGTAAAATTACGAACCCAACTAAAAAGTCCGGGTAAAATTACGAACCCAACTAAAACTCCGGGTAAAATTACGAACCCAACTAAAAGTCCGGGTAAAAAATACGAACCCAACTAAAAAGTCCGAGTAAAATTACGAACCCAACTAAAACTCCGGATAAAATTACGAACCCAACTAAAACTCCGGGTAAAATTACGAACCCAAATAAAACTCCGGTTAAAATTACGAACCCAAGTAAAACTCCGGGTAAAATTACGAACCCAACTAAAACTCCGGGTAAAATTACGAACCCAACTAAAACTCCGGGTAAAATTACGAACCCAACTAAAAGTCCGGGTAAAAGATACGAACCCAACTAAAAAGTTCGGGTAAAATTACGAACCCAAGTAAAACTCCGGGTAAAATTACGAACCCAACTAAAACTCCGGGTAAAATTACGAACCCAACTAAACGTCCGGGTAAAAAATACGAACCCAACTAAAAAGTTCGGGTAAAATTACGAACCCAAGTAAAACTCCGGGTAACATTACGAACCCAACTAAAACTCCGGGTAAAATTACGAACCCAACTAAAAAGTCCGGGTAAAATTACGAACCCAACTAAAACTCCAGGTAAAATTACCAACTCAACTAAAACTCCGGGTAAAATTACGAACCCAACTAAAACTCCGGGTAAAATTACGAACCCAACTAAAAGACCGGGTAAAAAATACGAACCCAACTAAAAAGTCCGGGTAAAATTACGAACCCAACTAAACCTCCGGGTAAAATTACGTACCCAACTAAAACTCCGGGTAAAATTACGAACCCAACTAAAACTCCGGGTACAATTACGAACCCAACTAAAAAGTCCGGGTAAAAAATACGAACCCAACTAAAACTCCGGCTAAAATTACGAACCCAACTAAAACTCCGGGTAAAAATACGAACCCAACTAAAACTCCGGGTAAAAATACGAACCCAACTAAAACTCCGGGTAAAAATACTAACCCAACTAAAAAGTCCGGGTAAAAAATACGAACCCAACTAAAACTCCGGGTAAAATTACGAACCCAACTAAAACTCCGGGTAAAAAGTACGAACCCAACTAAAAAGTCCGGATAAAAAATACGAACCTAACTTAAGACTCCGGGTAAAATTACGAACCCAACTAAAACTCCGGGTAAAAGTACGAACCCAACTAAAACTCCGGGTAAAAAATACGAACCCAACTAAAACTCTGGGCAAAAATACTAACCCAACTAAAAAGTCCGGGTAAAAAATACGAACCCAACTAAAACTCTGGATAAAATTACGAACCCAACTAAAACTCCGGGTAAAAATACGAACCCAACTAAAACTCCGGGTAAAAATACTAACCCAACTAAAAAGTCCGGGTTAAAAATACGAGCCCAACTAAAATTCCGGGTAAAATTACGAACCCAACTAAAACTCCGAGCAAAAATACGAACCCTACTAAAACTCCGGGTAAAAATACTAACCCAACTAAAAATTCCGGGTAAAAATGCGAACCCAACTAAAACTCCGGGTAAAAAACACGAACCCAACTAAAACTCCGGGTAAAAAATACTAACCCAACTAAATAGTCCGGGTAAAAGATACGAACCCAACTAAAACTCCGGGTAAAATTACGAACCCAACTAAAACTCCGGGTAAAAAATACGAACCCAACTAAAACTCCGGGTAAAAATACTTACCCAACTAAAAAGTCCGGGTAAAAAATACGAACCCAACTAAAAACTCCGGGTAAAAAATACGAACCCAACTAAAACTCCGGGTAAAAGTACGAACCCAACTAAAACTCCGGGTAAAAAATGCTAACCCAACTAAAATGTCCGGGTAAAAAATACGAACCCAACTAAAACTCCGGGTAAAATTACGAACCCAACTAAAACTCCGGGTAAAAATACGAACCCAACTAAAACTCCGGGTAAAAATACTAACCCCAACTAAAAAGTCCGGGTAAAAAATATGAACCCAACTAAAACTCCGGGTAAAATTACGAACCCAACTAAAACTCCGGGTAAAATTACGAACCCAACTAAAACTCCGGGTAAAAAATACGAACCCAACTAAAAAGTCCGGATAAAAAATACGAACCTAACTTAAGACTCCGGGTAAAATTACGAACCCAACTAAAAAGTCCGGGTAAAATTACGAACCCAACTAAAACTCCGGGTAAAATTACTAACTCAACTAAAAGTCCGGGTAAAATTACGAACCCAACTAAAACTCCGGGTAAAATTACGAACCCAACTAAAAGTCCGGGTAAAAAATACGAACCCAACTAAAAATTCCGGGTAAAATTACGAACCCAACTAAAACTCCGGGTAAAATTACGAACCCAACTAAAACTCCGGGTAAAATTACGAACCCAAGTAAAACTCCGGGTAAAATTACGAACCCAAGTAAAACTCCGGGTAAAATTACGAACCCAACTAAAACTCCGGGTAAAATTACGAACCCAACTAAAACTCCGGGTAAAATTACGAACCCAACTAAAAGTCCGGGTAAAAATTCGAACCCAACTAAAAAGTCCGGGTAACTCAAGACTCCGGGTAAAATTACGAACCTAACTAAAACTCCGGGTAAAATTACGAACCCAACTAAAAGTCCGGGTAAAAAATTCGAACCCAACTAAAAAGTCCGGGTAAAATTACGAACCCAACTAAAACTCCGGGTAAAATTACGAACCCAACTAAAAAATCCGGGTAAAATTACGAACCCAACTAAAAAGTCCGGGTAAAATTACGAACCCAACTAAAAAGTCCGGGTAAAATTACGAACCCAACTAAAACTCCGGGTAAAATTACGAACCCAACTAAAAGTCCGGGTAAAAAATACGAACCCAACTAAAAAGTCCGAGTAAATTACGAACCCAACTAAAACTCCGGATAAAATTACGAACCCAACTAAAACTCCGGGTAAAATTACGAACCCAAATAAAACTCCGGGTAAAATTACGAACCCAAGTAAAACTCCGGGTAAAATTACGAACCCAACTAAAACTCCGGGTAAAATTACGAACCCAACTAAAACTCCGGGTAAAATTACGAACCCAACTAAAAGTCGGGGTAAAAGATACGAACCCAACTAAAAAGTTCGGGTAAAATTACGAACCCAAGTAAAACTCCGGGTAAAATTACGAACCCAACTAAAACTCCGGGTAAAATTAGGAACCCAACTAAAAGTCCGGGTAAAAAATACGAACCCAACTAAAAAGTTCGGGTAAAATTACGAACCCAAGTAAAACTCCGGGTAAAATTACGAACCCAACTAAAACTCCGGGTAAAATTACGAACCCAACTAAAAGTCCGGGTAAAAAATACGAACCCAACTAAAAAGTTCGGGTAAATTTACGAACCCAAGTAAAACTCCGGGTAACATTACGAACCCAACTAAAACTCCGGGTAAAATTACGAACCCAACTAAAAAGTCCGGGTAAAATTACGAACCCAACTAAAACTCCGGGTAAAATTACGAACCCAACTAAAAGTCCGGGTAAAAAATACGAACCCAACTTAAAAGTCCGGGTAAAATTACGAACCCAAGTAAAACTCCGGGTAAAATTACGAACCCAACTAAAACTCCGGGTAAAAAATACGAACCCAACTTAAAAGTCCGGATAAAAAATATGAACCTAACTTAAGACTCCGGGTAAAATTACGAACCCAACTAAAAAGTCCGGGTAAAATTACGAACCCAACTAAAAAGTCCGGGTAAAATTACGAACCCAACTAAAACTCCGGGTAAAATTACGAACTCAACTAAAACTCCGGGTAAAATTACGAACCCAACTAAAACTCCGGGTAAAATTACGAACCCAACTAAAAGTCCGGGTAAAAAATACGAACCCAACTAAAAAGTCCGGGTAAAATTACGAACCCAACTAAAACTCCGGGTAAAATTACGAACCCAACTAAAACTCCGGGTAAAATTACGAACCCAAGTAAAACTCCGGGTAAAATTACGAACCCAAGTACAACTCCGGGTAAAATTACGAACGCAACTAAAACTCCGGGTAAAATTACGAACCCAACTAAAACTCCGGGTAAAAATTACGAACCCAACTAAAAGTCCGGGTAAAATTACGAACCCAACTAAAAAGTCCGGGTAAAATTACGAACCCAACTAAAAAGTCCGGGTAAAATTACGAACCCAACTAAAACTCCGGGTAAAATTACGAACCCAACTAAAACTCCGGGTAAAATTACGAACCCAACTAAAAGTCCGGGTAAAAAATACGAACCCAACTAAAAAGTCCGGGTAAAATTACGAACCCAACTAAAACTCCGGGTAAAATTACGAACCCAACTAAAACTCCGGGTAAAAATAACGAACCCAAGTAAACCTCCGGGTAAAATTACGTACCCAACTAAAACTCCGGGTAAAATTACGAACCCAACTAAAACTCCGGGTAAAATTACGAACCCAACTAAAAAGTCCGGGTAAAATTACGAACCCAACTAAAACTCCGGGTAAAATTACGAACCCAACTAAAAGTCCGGGTAAAAAATACGAACCCAACTAAAAAGTCCGGGTAAAATTACGAACCCAAGTAAAACTCCGGGTAAAATTACGAACCCAACTAAAACTCCGGGTAAAAAATACGAACCCAACTTAAAAGTCCGGATAAAAAATACGAACCTAACTTAAGACTCCGGGTAAAATTACGAACCCAACTAAAAAGTCCGGGTAAAATTAGGAACCCAACTAAAAAGTCCGGGTAAAATTACGAACCCAACTAAAACTCCGGGTAAAATTACGAACTCAACTAAAACTCCGCGTAAAATTACGAACCCAACTAAAACTCCGGGTAAAATTACGAACCCAAGTAAAACTCCGGGTAAAATTACGAACCCAAGTACAACTCCGGGTAAAATTACGAACGCAACTAAAACTCCGGGTAAAATTACGAACCCAACTAAAACTCCGGGTAAAATTACGAACCCAACTAAAAGTCCGGGTAAAATTACGAACCCAACTAAAAAGTCCGGGTAAAATTACGAACCCAACTAAAAAGTCCGGGTAAAATTACGAACCCAACTAAAACTCCGGGTAAAATTACGAACCCAACTAAAACTCCGGGTAAAATGACGAACCCAACTAAAAGTCCGGGTAAAAAATACGAACCCAACTAAAAAGTCCGGGTAAAATTACGAACCCAACTAAAACTCCGGGTAAAATTACGAACCCAACTAAAACTCCGGGTAAAATTACGAACCCAAGTAAACCTCCGGGTAAAATTACGTACCCAACTAAAACTCCGGGTAAAATTACGAACCCAACTAAAACTCCGGGTAAAAAATACGAACCCAACTAAAAAGTCCGGATAAAAAATACGAACCTAACTTAAGACTCCGGGTAAAATTACGAACCCAACTAAAAAGTCCGGGTAAAATTACGAACCCAACTAAAACTCCGGGTAAAATTACTAACTCAACTAAAAGTCCGGGTAAAATTACGAACCCAACTAAAACTCCGGGTAAAATTACGAACCCAACTAAAAGTCCGGGTAAAAAATACGAACCCAACTAGAAATTCCGGGTAAAATTACGAACCCAACTAAAACTCCGGGTAAAATTACGAACCCAACTAAAACTCCGGGCAAAATTACGAACCCAAGTAAAACTCCGGGTAAAATTACGAACCCAAGTAAAACTCCGGGTAAAATTACGAACCCAACTAAAACTCCGGGTAAAATTACGAACCCAACTAAAACTCCGGGTAAAATTACGAACCCAACTAAAAGTCCGGGTAAAAATTCGAACCCAACTAAAGAGTCCGGGTAACTCAAGACTCCGGGTAAAATTACGAACCCAACTAAAACTCCGGGTAAAATTACGAACCCAACTAAAACTCCGGGTAAAATTACGAACCCAACTAAAAGTCCGGGTAAAAAATTCGAACCCAACTAAAAAGTCCGGGTAAAATTACGAACCCAACTAAAACTCCGGGTAAAATTACGAACCCAACTAAAAAGTCCGGGTAAAATTACGAACCCAACTAAAAAGTCCGGGTAAAATTACGAACCCAACTAAAAAGTCCGGGTAAAATTACGAACCCAACTAAAACTCCGGGTAAAATTACGAACCCAACTAAAAGTCCGGGTAAAAAATACGAACCCAACTAAAAAGTCCGAGTAAAATTACGAACCCAACTAAAACTCCGGATAAAATTACGAACCCAACTAAAACTCCGGGTAAAATTACGAACCCAAATAAAACTCCGGGTGAAATTACGAACCCAAGTAAAACTCCGGGTAAAATTACGAACCCAACTAAAACTCCGGTAAAATTACGAACCCAACTAAAACTCCGGGTAAAATTACGAACCCAACTAAAAGTCCGGGTAAAAGATACGAACCCAACTAAAAAGTTCGGGTAAAATTACGAACCCAAGTAAAACTCCGGGTAAAATTACGAACCCAACTAAAACTCCGGGTAAAATTACGAACCCAACTAAAAGTCCGGGTAAAAAATACGAACCCAACTAAAAAGTTCGGGTAAAATTACGAACCCAAGTAAAACTCCGGGTAACATTACGAACCCAACTAAAACTCCGGGTAAAATTACGAACCAAACTAAAAAGTCCGGGTAAAATTACGAACCCAACTAAAACTCCAGGTAAAATTACCAACTCAACTAAAACTCCGGGTAAAATTACGAACCCAACTAAAACTCCGGGTAAAATTACGAACCCAACTAAAAGACCGGGTAAAAAATACGAACCCAACTAAAAAGTCCGGGTAAAATTACGAACCCAGCTAAACCTCCGGGTAAAATTACGTACCCAACTAAAACTCCGGGTAAAATTACGAACCCAACTAAAACTCCGGGTACAATTACGAACCCAACTAAAAAGTCCGGGTAAAAAATACGAACCCAACTAAAACTCCGGCTAAAATTACGAACCCAACTAAAACTCCGGGTAAAAATACGAACCCAACTAAAACTCCGGGTAAAAATACGAACCCAACTAAAACTCCGGGTAAAAATACTAACCCAACTAAAAAGTCCGGGTAAAAAATACGAACCCAACTAAAACTCCGGGTAAAATTACGAACCCAACTAAAACTCCGGGTAAAAAGTACGAACCCAACTAAAAAGTCCGGATAAAAAATACGAACCTAACTTAAGACTCCGGGTAAAATTACGAACCCAACTAAAACTCCGGGTAAAAGTACGAACCCAACTAAAACTCCGGGTAAAAAATACGAACCCAACTAAAACTCTGAGCAAAAATACTAACCCAACTAAAAAGTCCGGGTAAAAAATACGAACCCAACTAAAACTCTGGATAAAATTACGAACCCAACTAAAACTCCGGGTAAAAATACGAACCCAACTAAAACTCCGGGAAAAAAATACTAACCCAACTAAAAAGTCCGGGTTAAAAATACGAACCCAACTAAAATTCCGGGTAAAATTACGAACCCAACTAAAACTCCGAGCAAAAATACGAACCCTACTAAAACTCCGCGTAAAAATACTAACCCAACTAAAAATTCCGGGTAAAAATGCGAACCCAACTAAAACTCCGGGTAAAAAACACGAACCCAACTAAAACTCCGGGTAAAAAATACTAACCCAACTAAATAGTCCGGGTAAAAGATACGAACCCAACTAAAACTCCGGGTAAAATTACGAACCCAACTAAAACTACGGGTAAAAATACGAACCCAACTAAAACTCCGGGTAAAAATACTTACCCAACTAAAAAGTCCGGGTAAAAAATACGAACCCAACTAAAACTCCGGGTAAAAAATACGAACCCAACTAAAACTCCGGGTAAAAGTACGAACCCAACTAAAACTCCGGGTAAAAAATGCTAACTCAACTAAAATGTCCGGGTAAAAAATACGAACCCAACTAAAACTCCGGGTAAAATTACGAACCCAACTAAAACTCCGGGTAAAAATACGAACCCAACTAAAACTCCGGGTAAAAATACTAACCCCAACTAAAAAGTCCGGGTAAAAAATATGAACCCAACTAAAACTCCGGGTAAAATTACGAACCCAACTAAAACTCCGGGTAAAATTACGAACCCAACTAAAACTCCGGGTAAAATTACGAACCCAACTAAAAGTCCGGGTAAAAAATACGGACCCAACTAAAAAGTCCGGGTAAAATTACGAACCCAAGTAAAACTCCGGGTAAAATTACGAACCCAACTAAAACTCCGGGTAAAATTACGAACCCAACTAAAAGTCCGGGTAAAAAATACGAACCCAACTAAAAAGTTCGGGTAAAATTACGAACCCAAGTAAAACTCCGGGTAACATTACGAACCCAACTAAAACTCCGGGTAAAATTACGAACCCAACTAAAAAGTTCGGGTAAAATTACGAACCCAACTAAAACTCCGGGTAAAATTACCAACTCAACTAAAACTCCGGGTAAAATTACGAACCCAACTAAAACTCCGGGTAAAATTACGAACCCAACTAAAAGACCGGGTAAAAAATACGAACCCAACTAAAAGTCCGGGTAAAATTACGAACCCAACTAAACCTCCGGGTAAAATTACGTACCCAACTAAAACTCCGGGTAAAATTACGAACCAACTAAAACTCCGGGTACAATTACGAACCCAACTAAAAAGTCCGGGTAAAAAATACGAACCCAACTAAAACTCCGGCTAAAATTACGAACCCAACTAAAACTCCGGGTAAAAATACGAACCCAACTAAAACTCCGGGTAAAAATACGAACCCAACTAAAACTCCGGGTAAAAATACTAACCCAACTAAAAAGTCCGGGTAAACAATACGAACCCAACTAAAACTCCGGGTAAAATTACGAACCCAACTAAAACTCCGGGTAAAAAGTACGAACCCAACTAAAAAGTCCGGATAAAAAATACGAACCTAACTTAAGACTCCGGGTAAAATTACGAACCCAACTAAAACTCCGGGTAAAAGTACGAACCCAACTAAAACTCCGGGTAAAAAATACGAACCCAACTAAAACTCTGGGCAAAAATACTAACCCAACTAAAAAGTCCGGGTAAAAAATACGAACCCAACTAAAACTCTGGATAAAATTACGAACCCAACTAAAACTCCGGGTAAAAATACGAACCCGACTAAAACTCCGGGTAAAAATACTAACCCAACTAAAAAGTCCGGGTTAAAAATACGAACCCAACTAAAATTCCGGGTAAAATTACGAGCCCAACTAAAACTCCGAGTAAAAATACGAACCCTACTAAAACTCCGGGTAAAAATACTAACCCAACTAAAAATTCCGGGTAAAAATGCGAACCCAACTAAAACTCCGGGTAAAAAACACGAACCCAACTAAAACTCCGGGTAAAAAATACTAACCCAACTAAATAGTCCGGGTAAAAGATACGAACCCAACTAAAACTCCGGGTAAAATTACGAACCCAACTAAAACTCCGGGTAAAAATACGAACCCAACTAAAACTCCGGGTAAAAATACTTACCCAACTAAAAAGTCCGGGTAAAAAATACGAACCCAACTAAAACTCCGGGTAAAAAATACGAACCCAACTAAAACTCCGGGTAAAAGTACGAACCCAACTAAAACTCCGGGTAAAAAATGCTAACCCAACTAAAATGTCCGGGTAAAAAATACGAACCCAACTAAAACTCCGGGTAAAATTACGAACCCAACTAAAACTCCGGGTAAAAATACGAACCCAACTAAAACTCCGGGTAAAAATACTAACCCCAACTAAAAAGTCCGGGTAAAAAATACGAACCCAACTAAAACTCCGGGTAAAATTACGAACCCAACTAAAACTCCGGGTAAAATTACGAACCCAACTAAAACTCCGGGTAAAATTACGAACCCAACTAAAAGTCGGGGTAAAAAATACGGACCCAACTAAAAAGTCCGGGTAAAATTACGAACCCAAGTAAAACTCCGGGTAAAATTACGAACCCAACTAAAACTCCGGGTAAAATTACGAACCCAACTAAAACTCCGGGTAAAATTACGAACCCAACTAAAAGTCCGGGTAAAAAATACGAACCCAACTAAAAAGTCCGGGTAAAATTACGAACCCAACTAAAACTCCGGGTAAAATTACGAACCCAACTAAAACTCCGGGTAAAATTACGAACCCAAGTAAAACTCCGGGTAAAACTACGAACCCAACTAAAACTCCGGGTAAAATTACGAACCCAACTAAAACTCCGGGTAAAATTACGAACCCAACTAAAACTCCGGGTAAAATTACGAACCCAACTAAAAGTCCGGGTAAAAAATACGAACCCAACTAAAAAGTCCGGGTAAAATTATGAACCCAACTAAAACTCCGGGTAAAATTATGAACCCAACTAAAAGTCCGGGTAAAAAATGCGAACCCAACTAAAAAGTCCGGGTAAAATTACGAACCCAACTAAAACTCCGGGTAAAATTACGAACCCAACTAAAAAGTCCGGGTAAAATTACGAACCCAACTAAAAAGTCCGGGTAAAATTACGAACCCAACTAAAAAGTCCGGGTAAAATTACGAACCCAACTAAAACTCCGGGTAAAATTACGAACCCAACTAAAAGTCCGGGTAAAAAATACGAACCCAACTAAAAAGTCCGGGTAAAATTACGAACCCAACTAAAACTCCGGGTAAGATTACGAACCCAACTAAAACTCCGGGTAAAATTACGAACCCAAGTAAAACTCCGGGTAAAATTACGAACCCAAGTAAAACTCCGGGTAAAATTACGAACCCAACTAAAACTCCGGGTAAAATTACGAACCCAACTAAAACTCCGGGTAAAATTACGAACCCAACTAAAAGTCCGGGTAAAAAATACGAACCCAACTAAAACTCCGGGTAAAATTACCAACTCCACTAAAACTCCGGGTAAAATTACGAACCCAACTAAAACTCCGGGTAAAATTACAAACCCAACTAAAAGTCCGGGTAAAAAATACGAACCCAACTAAAACTCCGGCTAAAATTACGAACCCAACTAAAGCTCCGGGTAAAAATACGAACCCAACTAAAACTCCGGGTAAAAATACGAACCCAACTAAAACTCCGGGTAAAAATACTAACCCAACTAAAAAGTCCGGGTAAAAATACGAACCCAACTAAAACTCCGGGTAAAATTAAGAACCCAACTAAAACTCCGGGTAAAAAATACGAACCCAACTAAAAAGTCCGGATAAAAAATACGAACCTAACTTAAGACTCCGGGTAAAATTACGAACCCAACTAAAACTCCGGGTAAAATTACGAACCCAACTAAAACTCCGGGTAAAAAATACGAACCCAACTAAAACTCCGGGCAAAAATACTAACCCAACTAAAAAGTCCGGGTAAAAAATACGAACCCAACTAAAACTCCGTATAAAATTACGAACCCAACTAAAACTCCGGGTAAAAATACGAACCCAACTAAAACTCCGGGTAAAAATACTAACCCAACTAAAAAGTCCGGGTTAAAAATACGAACCCAACTAAAACTCCGGGTAAAATTACGAACCCAACTAAAAAGTCCGGGTAAAAAATACGAACCCAACTAAAACTCCGGCTAAAATTACGAACCCAACTAAAGCTCCGGGTAAAAATACGAACCCAACTAAAACTCCGGGTAAAAATACGAACCCAACTAAAACTCCGGGTAAAAATACTAACCCAACTAAAAAGTCCGGGTAAAAATACGAACCCAACTAAAACTCCGGGTAAAATTAAGAACCCAACTAAAACTCCGGGTAAAAAATACGAACCCAACTAAAAAGTCCGGATAAAAAATACGAACCTAACTTAAGACTCCGGGTAAAATTACGAACCCAACTAAAACTCCGGGTAAAATTACGAACCCAACTAAAACTCCGGGTAAAAAATACGAACCCAACTAAAACTCCGGGCAAAAATACTAACCCAACTAAAAAGTCCGGGTAAAAAATACGAACCCAACTAAAACTCCGTATAAAATTACGAACCCAACTAAAACTCCGGGTAAAAATACGAACCCAACTAAAACTCCGGGTAAAAATACTAACCCAACTAAAAAGTCCGGGTTAAAAATACGAACCCAACTAAAACTCCGGGTAAAATTACGAACCCAACTAAAACTCCGTGTAAAAATACGAACCCTACTAAAACTCCGGGTAAAAATACTAACCCAACTAAAAATTCCGGGTAAAAAATGCGAACCCAACTAAAACTCCGGGTAAAGAATACGAACCCAACTAAAACTCCGGGTAAAAAATACTAACCCAACTAAATAGTCCGGGTAAAAGATACGAACCCAACTAAAACTCCGGGTAAAATTACGAACCCAACTAAAACTCCGGGTAAAAATACGAACCCAACTAAAACTCCGGGTAAAAATACTTACCCAACTAAAAAGTCCGGGTAAAAAATACGAACCCAACTAAAACTCCGGGTAAATAATACGAACCCAACTAAAACTCCGGGTAAAAGTACGAACCCAACTAAAACTCCGGGTAAAAAATGCTAACCCAACTAAAATGTCCGGGTAAAAAATACGAAACCAACTAAAACTGCGGGTAAAATTACGAAACCAACTAAAACTCCGGGTAAAAATACGAACCCAACTAAAACTCCTGGTAAAAATACTAACCCCAACTAAAAAGTCCGGGTAAAAAATACGAACCCAACTAAAACTCCGGGTAAAATTACGAACCCAACTAAAACTCCGGGTAAAATTACGAACCCAACTAAAACTCCGGGTAAAATTACGAACCCAACTAAAAGTTCGGGTAAAAAATACGAACCCAACTAAAAAGTCCGGGTAAAATTACGAACCCAAGTAAAACTCCGGGTAAAATTACGAACCCAACTAAAACTCCGGGTAAAATTACGAACCCAACTAAAACTCCGGGTAAAATTACGAACCCAAGTAAAACTCCGGGTAAAATTACGAACCCAACTAAAACTCCGGGTAAAATTACGAACCCAACTAAAAGTCCGTGTAAAAATACGAACCCAACTAAAAAGTCCGGGTAACTCAAGACTCCGGGTAAAATTACGAACCCAACTAAAACTCCGGGTAAAATTACGAACCCAACTAAAACTCCGGGTAAAATTACGAACCCAACTAAAAGTCCGGGTAAAAAATACGAACCCAACTAAAAAGTCCGGGTAAAATTACGAACCCAACTAAAACTCCGGGTAAAATTATGAACCCAACTAAAAGTCCGGGTAAAAAATTCGAACCCAACTAAATAGTCCGGGTAAAATTACGAACCCAACTAAAACTCCGGGTAAAATTACGAACCCAACTAAAAAGTCCGGGTAAAATTACGAACCCAACTAAAAAGTCCGGGTAAAATTACGAACCCAACTAAAAAGTCCGGGTAAAATTACGAACCCAACTAAAAGTCCGGGTAAAAAATACGAACCCAACTAAAAAGTCCGGGTAAAATTACGAACCCAACTAAAAGTCCGGGTAAAAAATACGAACCCAACTAAAAAGTCCGGGTAAAATTACGAACCAGTAGTGATACAGAGGGGGTTCTGGACCACTTTGTGTAAATTCAGCTATTTGAGTAGTATGTAATCAGAGCCTAGAAATTTGAGATTTCTAACCCAATTTGCATAAGAGATTTTTAATTTATGCAGAGATTTTTAATTTATGCAGAGGATGGTGCTGGCCATTGGGGTACATATTAATAAGGATTGGGGGTCATTTTAACTGGGGTACATATTAATTAGGATGTAGTAATTGCCTCATTTTAACTGTGGCGTGTTTACTGGAATTGCTTCATATTGTGAAATTAATATTTGCGGAAGGGTACATATAAATGATGCAAACGGTTTTTAAGGAATGCGAAAAGTATTGATCGTGTTTACCGGGGGGGCAGCATATGGTGTTAATTGTGCGGTATGAGTAAATTGGTAGATGGCAGATTGTGGTGAGTCATCATTAAAGTGGTCAGTTTTGGTCGTGTGCAGTGATGTGCAGCAGATATGTACAGTATGTACTGACCTACCTTAGGGTGCATATTAATTTGTTCATACATAGGGGCAACCGTCGTGTGTGTTTGGTGAAGATTCGCACGAGCTTGATTCTTTTTAGAGATAAGTGGATATAAAAATAATACAAAGTAGATACAGAGCCAGAAGTAACAACGGTTTTTTAAATTGAAAGGTAAGTGGATGAAAAAATAAATATCATAACACATATACAAAATATTTTATTATTTATTAATATAATTCTATTGTATATAAGTATAAATTCTTATAATTTTAAATTTCTTGTGGGTGTGGCGTCATTAGCGCTAGCGTCTGGTTGATCTGTCTTTTTGCTGCATCTTAATCTGAAACAATTGAACAAGAATGAAATCAGTACAGTTTAACTTACATGTTGATTATTATTATATTGAAGAAGATTCAGATGAGTCGTATAGAAAAGCACGTAGTGGTAAGGAATGGACTAGGGCTGCTGTGGATAGGATGAGGTTTAAGAGTCGTATAGACCAAATTGCTCCCAAATTAAATACAGTTTTGAAAGATATGTTAATTAGAGTAAAGTTAGAAAACCTTAAATTTTAATTATTATATTGTTATTGACTGATTACTGTCTAGCATTATAAATCAAACTCTGTACATTACAAGTCCACTAAACAATGCTTCATATGTCTTGATTATGACAATACATTTAATGAAACTTGGCCTAGCAAATGGCAGGAAATTATCTATTTTGGAGAATTATACAATATGATTAATAATATTGCTATTTTTTTTTTTCTGTTGTTGGGTTTAGTTTCGTTTGTCTTATGCCCTTAATCTGGAGAAGGGGTATGTGTAATACGTGATAGTGGAGGGGATTTAATGGCTGGTGACTAGTGTAAGTATATAATCCCCTGTTTACATGAGCTAACACTTCAGTACTCTTTTGCAGTTGCTTTATTCAAACATCAAGATGAACGCAATAAACACAATGAACAACTGCTCCCAGGGTTTTAAGAAACTCGCAGTGTTGGAAATAAATAAAAAGTATAAAGTGCAAAAATTATCATCAATTAATACAAAGTATGGCGTTGCTATTATAGCAACATTATTGAGTATTGGGGATGTAATTCTACCAAAGAGGTTTTCAAATCTAGAGGACAAAATTGATGAATTAAATGCAAATTTCCAAATAAATGAAATTTTTTTGCAAGTAAAAGAGACTGTTGGGAAGTACACTCCAATTGAATTCAGTGAATAATGCCTACTTTGATCTTTTTTAATATATTTTTTGTTAATAGAAGAGTTGCACTACAAGTGAAGATAAAGGCTCATAAGAAGAAATTGGAATTCTACATTACATATTATAAGACATTGTTAGCCTTAAGAGAATTAGATATTAAGAAATAAATATCAATAATTATAAATACGCACACATGAAGTGTTTAAATAAAATCTGTTTGTCAGCACTGCATGATTGAAGTCAACACAAATATTCAAGTTTATAAATGTATTATAGCTTTAAGAAAATCAAATGTACCAACTTCGATTAATAAATAGATTTAGTAAATCATACTTGTATTATTTTTTCCTTTTCCCTAAAGTGTTAAAAAAAATAAATATATGTAATATAAGGTAAGTATAAGAAGTGAGAGAGTGGATAGTGAAATGAATAAGAAAGCAGGTAAGTATACTTACATTTCTTTTGAATGATGCCAATACAGTTTCCATGGTTGACATTTTGTACAATTACACTGTTTGCTTATAACTTTTAAAATATGTTCGCGCATTAACTGTACTCTTTGGTCCAGGTCCATTGTTACAGTTTATCTAAAGTAATTTCAGCAAGTCACCCTCGTTTTATGTTCGTAGTGATAATTATAAATTCATACCATTGAATGGAGGGTTAGTTTGAAGTAATTCTGCTAGTTACCCTCGTTCTACGCGATAATTATAAATTCATACCATATGGTTGTGGGGTCAGTTTAATAATTATAACGAACGAATTTCATACCCTCAGTCGACGTTTGACATTCGCAACCGAAAGATGTCTGAAATTTTTGCATCAGTGACCGATCAAATTATAGCAAATTTAAACAAAAGCTATAAGTTGATAAAAACGAAAGACGAGATTATTAGATTTATCGGCCATGTTAAAAAAAACATTTTTATACTATCTCGGGCGATTAAAAGGGAGAAGTTTCGTGCAGTGCAAGCAAAACTAGAGAGTAACCTAGCAATATTGAAGTCTTACAAAAAACAATTGGAGCAAAGACGAAGAAGAAGAAATAAAAGTGATAGAGTGAGTGGGTTGTGTTGGCAGAATGTAGTTTCCTGCTTCAATAGTAGAATCTGCACAGGAATAATAACAAATCTAAAATATAAGGACCCTGAGCAATTTTTAAGGTATGCATTTAGAAGCTTTTCAATTAAGATTAACAAACATTTAAAATCTTCATTACTAAAAGTTAATACAATTCTAGTTGGTAAATTCCTACTACCATCACAAAACATAATTGAAATAAAGAGTTTTAATACACGTAATGTTATAATTGATAGAGCAACAAATTTAAAGAAATTCTATAAAGAAAACGTTACAGAGAAGCATTTATCAAGGCTATCGGATTTCGAGGAAAGAAATAGTGGGTGGAGTCTTTTAGAAATTATACATCTTAAAGTAAATATAAATTATTATCAACCAATCATGGTAGGATCATATATTGCTTTACCTCGAGATATTCAATTAAAAAAGGCTATAATAAATATAAAGAATTATGATGATTACTGTATTTTGTATTGCATTACTGCAGCATTATATCCTGCTCGTAGTCACGTAAACAGAATTTCATCCTACCCGCACTTTTCTACAGTGCTACAATATGAAGGTATTACTTTCCCAATATCAATGAATGATATAGCTAAGCTAGAGAATCAAAATTCTTTGCGTATTAATGTATATGTATTATTAAAATTAAATAGTGAAAAACATCAAGTTGCGCCATATCGAATTAGTAATTTCAATAGTCAAACACATGTAGATTTGCTACTCATTAAAAATAACCAACGAAGTCATTTCACATTGATAAAAGATATATCACGTTTGATAAGGTCACAAATTTCACGTAGTAAAAATAAAGCTTTCATTTGTAAATCATGTTTAAATCACTTTACAACTAATGAACTATTGCAAAAACATTCAGATAACTGTTGTAATGCAACTGTAAAAATAGAACTACCCAGTGAGGAAGACAAGTATATTGAATTTAAAAACTATAGCAATAAAGAAAAGGCTCCGTTTATTATCTATGCAGATTTTGAGTGTATATTAATGAAATCAAATAGTGAAGTAAACGAATATCAAAAACACATACCCATGAGTGTAGCGTATTATTTAAAATGTTCTTTTGATGATTCACTCTCAAAATTTAAGTCATATCGAGGTGCTGATTGTGTCAATTGGTTTGTTACCGAGTTGTATAATGTTGTGAAAACCATAGAACCGTACTATTCCATGGTAGTTCCTGCGGAAAAAATGACTGCTGAAGAACGACAACAGGAATATTTTAGTACTACAATATGTCACATCTGTGAGCAAAAATTCGAAATCACCGATCATCGAGTAATGGATCATTCACATATAACTGGAAAAAATCGCGGATTTGCACATAATCATTGTAATTTAAATTATCAAATTAACAATAAGGTACCAGTTGTATTTCATAATCTTAGTGGATATGATGCGCATTTGTTTATTATCGAATTAGCCAGGAAAATAGATGGTAAAACGTCTCTGTTGCCGATAAATAAAGAAAAGTATATAGCTTTTTATAAATACTTCACAGATTCTAAGTTAGTCTTGAAATTTATAGATTCATTTCGCTTTATGCCCGACAGTTTGGAAAAATTAGCTTTATACCTAAATAATGAATCTAAAACAATAACAAGGTCTCAGTGTAAAAATGTACATGAATTTGAATTATTAACGCGGAAAGGTGTTTATCCCTATGAGTATATTGATTGTTGGGAAAAATTAAATGAAACTGAACTACCCCCAATATCTGCATTCTACAGTCAGTTACATGATTCAAATATATCAAGCGATGAGTATAGTCATGCCCAATCGGTATGGAAACACTTCAACTTAAAAAATTTGGGCGAATATTCAGATATATATCTAAAAACAGATGTATTATTATTAGCTGATGTGTTTGAAAATTTTCGTGAATTTAGCATACAAACATATGGTCTTGATCCTGCACACTATGTTTCACTACCGGGTTATTCGTGGGATTGTCTCCTAAAATACACATCGATAAAACTTGAACTTCTAACCGATTATGATATGGTACAATTTATCGAGAAGGGCATTCGTGGTGGGCTTGTTCAGTGCAGCAACAGATATGCAAAAGCTAACAATAAATATTTACCCGACTATGATTCAAATAAACCAGATTCATATTTGATGTACTTTGATATTAATAATTTATATGGGGCCGGAATGTCTTCATACCTTCCACATGGTTGTTTTGAATGGGTTGATGTTGCTAAAATTAATTTAAATGAAATTTTAAATATAAGCGAGAGTTCCAATGTAGGCTATATCCTGGAAATTGACTTGGAGTATCCAGAACACCTTTTCGAAGACCACAAGGATTTTCCATTGTGTCCGGAACGATTAATAACTCCAACGGCTAAAAGTCCAAAGCTAGTAACAACCTTTTACCCCAAAAACAATTATGTGATACATTATAGAAATCTTCAATTGTATGTAAAATTGGGCTTAATAGTAAAGCATATACACAGAATATTAAAATTTGCACAGTCTGCATGGCTTAAACCATATATTGACATAAACACGAAACTTAGAATGAATGCCAAAAATAATTTCGAAAAAACATTATTCAAACTTTTTATAAATAGCTGCTATGGGAAAACAATTCAAAATATTAGAAAGTACAAAGATATTAGATTGATAACTAAATGGGAGGGGCGTTATGGTGCAAGAGCCCTCATTTCAAGTCCTAGATTTCATAGTTCTACAATATTTGACGATGGAGTAGTTATTATAGAAATGAATAAGGAGAAGCTAATATTCAACAAACCAATCTACATCGGTTTTTGTGTGCTGGAAATATCCAAAACCTTTTTGTATGATTTTCACTACAATTATATTAAACGAGAACTTGGTGCTAAAGCAAAATTATTATACACAGACACCGATTCACTAATTTATAATTTCAATATTGATATATACGAAATGATGAAACGCGATATTAACAAATACGATACATCCGACTATCCTGAAAATAACATTTACGAAATGCCCAGAGTGAACAAGAAACGAATTGGTCTCATGAAAGATGAGTTAGCTGGTGATTTAATGTTAGAATTTGTTGGTTTAAGATCAAAAATGTATAGCTATCGAACAAGTGAGGGGGAAAAGAAAACATGTAAAGGAGTCACCAAAACTAGTCTAAGAACAATAACATTTAATGACTACCTGCAATGTTTACTTAATAAGGATATATTTTCCGCTACACAACGATTATTTAAATCGAAAAAGCATAGTATTTCCACTATAGAAGTAAATAAATTAGTGTTAAGTCCATATGATGATAAGAGAAATGTTAATTACTTCACCAATGAGACAGTACCATGGGGATATCATGATCCTACCACAACCCCCACCACAACCACAGCTCTAGTACCAAAGACATACACTACAAGCACTCAATCTGTATCGGGCACTAGCTAGGTCAAGATGTGTAGCCTTTTCGAAGTACAGTGCGATATTTTCAATAACAACAAAATAACTTATACAAATCATTTAAAAAAATTTATCTTAGAAAATAATTGTGATGGTGTAGCAAATATACTAACTAGAACATCAGTGCCCGAAGAGATATTAAATTATCGAAATTTATTTCAAGCATCCACAGAAGTTTTACAAATTTTGATAGAATCAAAACGTGAAATGGATGAATTTATACAAAACGTTTTAGACTTACTACCAATTAAAGATTATCCAGATAAAATTGATTTTAATACTTTAGTTTCTATATGCTTAGATTTAAAATGTAAATACACAGATGAGAACTATAAAATATATTTATTAAAAAACGTTATTGGCGAATATCAAATCACCAAGTCATTAACAGTTAGTAATATTATATGTAATTATAAAAATTTACGATATTACTATGAAAAAATACTTTGTGATGGTATATATTATGCTAATAAAGATTTTATTTTAAAATTATTAAATATAGTCGAATGTAATTGGAATATTGATTTTAATTTTCGATTCGAACCAACTACGAGGCTATCACACAAGGAAATTATGAAATGGCTGATTGATAATGTGAAAAGGGGCAACAAGGGACAATCAGTTGGATGGCAAACAGGTCCTGACTCTGGAGCGTGGCCGTCAACGAACCATCAGGATTATGTTGATGTTATAACTATTATTGATCGATATACACATTTAAATTTATAATATTATACTTACCTATTTCGTGTGTGTGCTTGTATTGATACTTACCTTAATAAAACTTTTATTAAAATATTCTTCAATGTTTTATTTACCCTTAGTTTAGTTTCATTTGCAGGAATAGAGTGTTATTGACTGGTAAGTAAAGTGCCAGGTGGAAGAAGAAGACAAAGGTAAGTTTAAAATTATTTATTACCGAAAAAAAAAAAAAATACATTTCATTAATATGTTATGTAAGATATTTTTCAATCCACTCATTAATATCTTCTCCATTAGTCTTCAGTGTTTGTTGTTGTTGTTGTTGTGGTTGTTGCTGGTGTTGTTTTTGTTGTTGATTATGACGATCCCTCCATTGATTTTGTAATAGAGTTGCTGTATCCAATAGATTTTCATTGATATTCATACGATTCATCCATTCCCTTTGGAGAGATAGAATTGAATTTGCCGGTTCATTTGAATTGGTGAAGCACTCTGACAATTTTATTAAATCATTCGCACTGAGAGACACTAAAGCACCGTAGGATGTCATGTAATACAACCACATCTTGACCACTAATGATTAAAATTATTTAACACTATGCTCTTTATGCAACCAATTTCGAATAAGATGCGCGTTCTGGTGTGCGCACAGTAAATTATTAATTTTATGTTTACCACAATGATATTTATTACCATCCTTTTTCAACGTTGCTATTGATGGACAATTCATATCTTCAATATTATATATAGCGAAATCGGGTAGTAGCCTTTCCAACCAGCGTTTCTTTTGCAAACCTTTCACAATTATATTGGATTTTTTATCGATTCCTGAATTTAGTAAAATGTCTGATAAGTTTATGTATTCTTCTTCATCGTGTGAATCTTGCCACCTTAGTCCATGAATGTAGAAAGTTAAATAGTTTACTTGCTTCTGTATTGGATCCGCAAAGTGCTCAACTTTTTTGTTGAGTTTAAAAAACTTATGAATCTCAGAAGAGGAGCTAGAACTTACGGGTAGCACTGATAATTCTTTGCAAATAAACTCACTATCTTTAAATTGGAAACCTTGTACATCTAGAACCCATGAGGTTGACATGATGACAGTCTAAGCTGTTCTCACTGAACCAGTTAATGGTGTGTATTTTAAGAGGCGATCATGCAGAATGAGACAATATAGAGCAGTATTTTCTGGAATGTCCTCACCACATTCGAAATCTAAGCGAACATCTACCGAGCCGGTATTTAAAATTTCATTTTGTCTCGAACAATCAATCACTATAATTGTGTGATCTTTTAAAAATTGTTCCAACGTGATGATTGGTTCACTCTTCTTATTGTAGTATGAAGCTTGAAATTTAGAGTACATCTCATACAGTAGGATGCATTGCTTCTGCTTAAAGTTACACTGGACTGTTTCATATGGATATTGTTCACTGTTGAGAAATAGTTTCATATTAGTTAAATTACAATGATCGAATAAACTCATATTTTTTTGTTGACTATTTTTCCTATCTGTTTGAAACGCCGCTATTATATACCGGGGTTTTTCCAATTGAGTACTAGACTTTATAGTCCATGAATGTTGTCTTGTTTTTGGTAATACTGGATATTCATAAAGATCCCAGCTACGAAATGCTAGATCTAACTCGATGCCACTCGATATGTAATGTAATAGATTCAATCTTTCCGCATCGGCAACTGATATATGAGGCACGCGCCAGGCAACTTTAGACAAGGTAATTTTCAATTTTTCGGCTGGCTCACTGCAGTAAATCGCATTGTTGTCCGTATTACTTCTTAACAGTATAAGTTCTAGTTTTACATTCAAAAAAACTTTTTTAAAATCGTCAGCTACACCCAACAAGTATCTTAACGGTATGCAAACGTTAAAAAATCCTGTAGTCGGATCCAATTGACTGTTGAACTTAAAACCAGACATAGTAGCAGCATTTATTTCGTTTGGATCGAATGATACGAGGCCTTTTAATGTACTTGTAATACCTGGATTTCTATTTCTATCAATCATTTTCCCTCCCATTTGTAGTATAACCTCTTGGAAAAGGTGTACAAATCCATTGTTGATAAATTCTGCAAATTTTGATACACTACCATCTTCTTTTAAGATTTTACCCTCTAAGAGAACACTAGATTGACCGACAAGTGTTATTAAATCAGCATGCTGGATTGGAATTCTAATCTCGTCGTTATTGTTGTATGAGTTTAGATGAAATAGGGGAGGTGCGTTGAAATTTCGGCTTTTATAATTGAATTGTCAAATTCAGTTGTCTCAGTTATGTTTAAAATATCCATTCTTAACCAATTGGAAACCTAACGATTGTAAAAATTGACTGTTTCGATGTGTTAACAGTTGTAATGTTGGCAGACGACTGATTGTTGTTATGTTAGTTTTTGGTCTTATGTAACCATAATTGTTATTAAACTTAAGAACCATCTCTTTCACGTCGTAAATGCAACCTTATCGTCACGACTTCCTGTCTGAAATTGATTGGATTTCCATCCTGATCGGTTATTTTAATGATAATATTATCAATAGTGTTGGTATTAAGAGGCATGTAGATAACGTTTTGAGGTGTTTCTATTATTTTAAATCCTGGTGGTACTGATGGGAAGAACTCGTGAATTGTATGACCCGCGGTGTTATTACTATAGGCTCCTTGTATAATGTTACATTCAATTTTAATAGTATTCACTCTTAAAATATCCACAACCTGTTCTGACGTATGTGGTGAATGAATATATTTCAATATTTTAGTTGGTGTAAATCCGAGTAGAGGACCTATTGAATTTTTCACATTAAAATTAACATCTTTGTCACATTTGATAACAGATTTTAGCGTATTATTATTCGCATAGAGACGAAAATGTGTATTTTTTGAGAGCATAGTGGTAATGATTGCATTGATGTCTGCAATTTCATATGATCCAACTGGTAGTGTAATTAATTTATTATCTACTTTAAGGGCATTATTGTTTTCATCAACGTTTGGAATAGCATTATATGTTTCGAAATTTATCAATCCAATCTCATAATTTCCAAACAGTTGAATAGGGGGATTGTAATGAGCTTCCAACACAGATGTTTTACCCGAGAGACTAAATGTATGCATACTCACGTGCGCTTAATGTGCAAATGAATAAATTACACGCTTCTAAGGAATTTAAGGCACAACTGTCCACAGTTACTTGTCCCGTATGACTGATATGGTTGATGATTATATATAATCTTTACATCTTTTCCATTACTTTTAAAATATTTTATCATTTCGCTAGTTGGTTTTAAGTCTCCAAAGCTATCGAAGAAATGAACTACTGCTTGCGATTTAGGTTTCTGAATTCTAGCATAACACGTCCAATGAGAACCCGGATTTTTAATACTATCCAGATTAATAATTCCTCGTTCATTTTTTCTAATACGTTTAGGTAAAGTATCGCGCATGAAAACTCCTCGAAACTTTTCTATTTCTCTACCATACTTCTCCAACTCAACATTTGTTAATGCTTTCGATGCCGGGATGCTCGATTTTTGTTCTTTTTTTTTTTTAAACCGTTACCAGTTTTTTTAAATGGTTTCAAGAATAGCCCCTTACCAGTCGAAAGCACCTCCATAGCTTTATTGTGACGTTCCTGCTCTTTACTATCCTTCACTGTCTTTGCGATTGCAGCAGCACCTCCCGCAAGTGAACCCAAAGCACTCAATCCGGCAAAAATTGGTAATAATAATGGTAAAAATCCTCCAATCTTAGGTGAATGTATTATCCTTCCAGCTCTCCTTCTTCTCTGTATCTTTCTCTTTCTCACTACAGCAACCCTAGTCGATGACATAATTGAACCACTCGTCTCAAGTGTTAAACAACAAATGAATGTGTTTTAAGAAGAGTAGCATATAAATTATATACACAGTATTCACTTGACCATGAAGCTGATCAAGCAAAAGTGCTGTCTCGATGTGGATAATGTAGACTTTATTAAATCAGATAATGTGCGAAAACATGGTGAACTTTTCCCCTCGAACATTCGATGTATAATATCGGGTTCTTCTGGTGCTGGTAAGACCAATATAATTATCAATTTGTTGGAAGATATAAATGGAATACGATATGAAAATGTCTATGTCTATTCAAAATCACTTTATCAACCGAAATATGAGTATCTACGAAAACTATTTCGCCAACTGACACCGGAAATTGCTTACCACGAGTACTCAGATGACACTTCAATAATACATCCCTCTGAGGCTAAAGAGAATTCAATATTTATCTTTGATGATGTAGCATGTGAAAAGCAGTCTATTATTCGTGATTTCTTCTGCATGGGTCGTCATAAATCGATAGATAGTTTCTACCTATGCCAAACTTATGCACACATTCCAAAGCATTTAATTCGCGACAATGCAAACTTTTTGATTATTTTCAAGACCGATGATTTAAATCTCCAGAGAATCTTTTCCGATCATGTACATGGCGATGTAACGTTCAAAGTGTTTAAAGAAATGGCATCGCTATGTTGGTCCGATAAGTATGGTTTTCTAGTGATAGATAAGGACAGTGATTTACATAAAGGTCGTTATAGGAAAGGATTTCATTTCTATATAAAACCATCATAACAATCTCACCTACCCTCAGTCGTTGATGAAAAGTCATTGAGCCCGTATGGGTTTAAAGGGGTTTAGAAATCGTTCCAAATCAATTTTCTCACGTTTCTGTACGGTTCTCACACGATTTGTAACTGTTCTTACACGTTTCTTTATTGTTCTAACCCGTTTCTTTATTGTTCTCGTACGTTTTTTGAGGTTTTATCGTGGTTTTTAGTCGTTTTTCCGGTTTCAAATTTTCCGGGTTTTTTTAACGGTCTTTATGGTTCTCAAACGGTTTTTGTAGGGTTTCTTAGTCGTTTTTACGGTTCCCAAGCGGTTTTTTACTGTTTCAAATCGTTTTTTAACGTTTTTTACGGTTCTCAAGCGGTTTTTTACTGTTTCAAATCGGTTTTTTAACGTTTTTTACGGTTCTCAAGCGGTTTTTTACTGTTTCAAATCGGTTTTTTAACGTTTTTTACGGTTCTCAAGCGGTTTTTTACTGTTTCAAATCGGTTTTTTAACGTTTTTTACGGTTCTCAAGCGGTTTTTTACTGTTTCAAATCGGGTTTTTAGTGGTTCTAACGTATTCCAATCATGGATGCTAAAGAAACTACAATCAGGCTAATAAAAGCTAAGAAAAATATAAAAAGGAAATTAGCTGCACTTAAGGCAAATAAATTGTTGTCAGAAGAGCATCTTAAGAAAACCTACAATCCACTAACTGAATCACTGCGAAGTATTATTACAAGTATACCAAGCAGGGTCGTAAAAATAGAGCAACTTGAAGGTGATACTAGAGGAGAAGGTGAAATAATAACCAAAACACCACAATCAACACCAGCGCCTAGGAAAAAACAAACTCCATCACCAATTAAGAAACCAACGAAACAAGCTCTTGGCCGAAGTTCATTGCCCTTAGAAGAAGATGAAGAATTTATTCAAAGTTTACCGACACAACAACAGCAGCATCAGGATGAAACATTTGAACTGGATGTAGATCCGGAAACTCAACTACCGCATAATATTCAAAGTGCTCCAATCTACGATGATGCTTCATTTTCTATGTATTTAGAGCAATTTGGTCCACTAGCCGGACAATACATTAAAGGTTTGGTTAGTGATCCTGGTGACGAATATGATACAGGACACGCAGGTGTGCATCATGACACTGTATTAGATAAGTTTCACTTGGGAAATGGTGAGTTAGAATTTAATGCAAACAATGATAACATAACTGTAAAAGGAAAAGAGTATAAAGGTACTCGCGGATTATATGAATTAATATTTAAGAAAAATCCACAAGATTTTAATTTGCAAGATGAAAATAACTATAAGGAGATACTACAGAGTACTGGTGCTGCTATGGTAAATTATAACCCAAACAATCAGCTTGCAGGAAATCGATCAAAAAAATATACGCAAGTTGTTGCACCAATCCTACATGGTCGATATCTTTCTAGTGATACAAGTACACCAGTCAGTTCCCGATCTCCAGCTGCAAGATTAAGAACAGAACGTTTAAGATCTAGAATTGGGTTGGGTTTAATAAAGACGTACAACAATAAGCCCTTGGAATATGTTTATTATGATGATATAAATGAACTTGTTGACAGATTACGACTATTGATCGCATCTCAAACTGCTGGAAGTGATGCTCATACAAATGAAATACAAAGTATTATTGAAGAGTTGCGGGAGGCACGTGTTATTGTATAAATTCATGTCATAAGAATCAATTATTGTTAGTGTAACAATGACCGTGGACAAATTTGGTACTCACATTTCAAATAAACGTGAGTTATTATTTGGATATATACAGCACACTATTCATGGTACATATACTATCGATTTTGTAAATTCCAGTTACAATTTCTCATTAGATAGTGGATCAGATGCATATACGTTTCCACTAGAAATAGGCGAAATATACAGTGTATACATTTTCCCTCATGATTTAGAAGTTCAAATTAATATGCATCGATCGTTTTCTCAAGATGAATTGAGGGGTAAAATAATTCATCAAGGGGATAAACTTTCATTTGCATTCAACACGTCACCATCTACACAATTCACAAGGCCAACAAATATTGGTTTACCATTGTATGCTGAACTAATTATCAAATATCCAATAAGTTATGAACATAAAACAACAAGTGGTTGATGAACTTCATAAACCGGCTAGAAGGAAATTTAAACGGAGACGTGTTATTACAAAAGGTCTCCACGATACAATTCAAATTGATCTAATCGAAATGGGTCCTTATGCACAACAGAATAGTGGATATAGATATATATTAATTGCAATTGATGTATTTAGCAAATTTGTTTGGGCCGCTCCTATAAAAAGCAAGACGGGTAAAGATGTGACAGTTGCAATGAAGAAAATTCTTTCTATGCAAACACAACCACCGAAAAACGTGCAAAGTGATTTAGGTACGGAATTTTATAATGTGAATTTTTCTACACTAATGAAACAGTTTGGTATAAATCATTACTCCACTTATAGTTCAACGAAAGCATCTATTGTAGAGCGTGTGAATAGAACATTAAAGTCAATGATGTGGAAAGAGTTTAGTATGCAAGGATCTTATAAATGGTTAAAATTACTACCCGAGATAGTCTCTAAATATAACAATACAGTTCATTCGACAATAAGAATGAAACCATCAGGAGTTGGTTCACATAACGAGAAGCAGTTGTTGAAAACAGTCTATAGCAATATTAAACTAAGCAATTTGTTAACAAAGTTCAAGCGCAATGATTACGTTAGAATTTCAAAGTATCGTAGTATATTTTCGAAAGGTTATAATCCAAACTGGAGCAATGAGGTATTTGTAGTCGATAAGGTTCAGTACACCAACCCCACAACCTATCTACTTAGAGATGTCAGCAATAAACCAATAATGGGATCGTTTTATGAACAAGAATTACAGAGAACCAAGTATCCGGACGTGCAATTGATTGAAAAAATTTTGCGAAAAAAGGGAAATAGAATGTATGTTAAGTGGTTGGGTCTAGATGAAAAAAGTTGGATAAAAAATACAGATCTATTGTAAATGGGTTAGTATAATGCCTCTTGTAGTTAAGAACGGTAGTGGGGTTGTTAATACACTTATAAATAAGTTACCCGTAGAATTACATATTCCGGGCTATAACTTTTGTGGCCCTGGAACTTTTCTGAAAAAGCGTCTTGCTCGTGGAGATAAAGGCGTTAATCCCCTCGACGACAGCTGTAAAAGGCATGATCTGGCATATCACCAATATAAAGATTTAAAGCAGAGACATGAAGCTGACAAGGTGCTAGAGGAAGAAGCGTGGGAACGAGTAAAATCACCGTCAGCGACACTAGGTGAAAAAATAAGTAGTTGGATTGTTACAACTGGAATGAAAACCAAGCGCAAGTTAGGACTCGGGTTGAAGATCAAGAAAAGAAGAAGGCTAAAGAGGAAGAAAAAGATGAAATTATAATTAAATAAAATATATTATAATTTTTTTGTTTTTTTTAATAAATCACTTTTAAGTGGCTGTTGTTCTCTTATTTTCCCAGTTTACCCCATAAAAAAAGACTCAAGTGTTTTTAATACAAATTTATTAATAAGGTATGTATAATGCATATGTATTTAAGGTAAGTATATACTTTGTATTATTGATTATAATTATGTTCCTGGTCATCATCATCATCATCATCATCATCATCATCATCATCTACATCACGTTCGTCCAGTTCAGACTCGGAATCAGAATAAATAGTTATATCATCTTCTTCTTCATGGAAACCCACTATTCTAATTCTCATTGCACCAGGAGGTATGGTTACATTTTGTTCAACCTTTTGGAATTTGTAGGACTCCAGAGTATCCAGCTTCAATATTTTATCGTCGTCATCGAAGAAAACGTACCGTATATAATAACTAACACCCATGACAACTAGTAGTAGTGAGCAGAGTGGACTTCAAATAAATACTGATTTTTTTTTTTGATACCTATCCCTAATAAATATGTTTTATTCTGTTACTTCTATTATTGCCTTATCTCTAAAAAAAATCAAGCTCGTGCGAATCTTCACCAAACACACACGACGGTTGCCCCTATGTATGAACAAATTAATATGCACCCTAAGGTAGGTCAGTACATACTGTACATATCTGCTGCACATCACTGCACACGACCAAAACTGACCACTTTAATGATGACTCACCACAATCTGCCATCTACCAATTTACTCATACCGCACAATTAACACCATATGCTGCCCCCCCGGTAAACACGATCAATACTTTTCGCATTCCTTAAAAACCGTTTGCATCATTTATATGTACCCTTCCGCAAATATTAATTTCACAATATGAAGCAATTCCAGTAAACACGCCACAGTTAAAATGAGGCAATTACTACATCCTAATTAATATGTACCCCAGTTGAAATGACCCCCAATCCTAATTAATATGTACCCCAATGGCCAGCAACATCCTCTGCATAAATTAAAAATCTCTGCATAAATTAAAAATGCAAATTGGGTTAGAAATCTCAAATTTCTAGGCTCTGATTACATACTACTCAAATAGCTGAATTTACACAAAGTGGTCCAGAACCCCCTCTGTATCACTACTCGAACCCAACTAAAACTCCGGGTAAGATTACGAACCCAACTAAAAGTCCGGGCAAAATTACGAACCCAAGTAAAACTCCGGGTAAAATTACGAACCCAAGTAAAACTCCGGGTAAAATTACGAACCCAACTAAAATTCAGGGTAAAATTACGAACCCAACTAGAACTCCGGGTAAAATTACGAACCCAACTAAAAGTCCGGGTAAAAAATACGAACCCAACTAAAAAGTTCGGGTAAAATTACGAACCCAAGTAAAACTCCGGGTAAAATTACGAACCCAACTAAAACTCCGGGTAACATTACGAACCCAACTAAAAAGTCCGGGTAAAATTACGAACCCAAATAAAAAGTCCGGGTAAAATTACGAACCCAACTAAAACTCCGGGTAAAATTACCATCTCAACTAAAACTCCGGGTAAAATTACGAACCCAACTAAAACTCCGGGTAAAATTACGAACCCAACTAAAAGTCCGGGTAAAAAATACGAACCCAACTAAAAAGTCCGGGTAAAATTACGAACCCAACTAAAACTCCGGGTAAAATTACGAACCCAACTAAAAAGTCCGGGTAATAAATACGAACCCAACTAAAACTCCGGCTAAAATTACGAACCCAACTAAAACTCCGGGTAAAAATACGAACCCAACTAAAACTCCGGGTAAAAATACGAACCCAACTAAAACTCCGGGTAAAAATACTAACCCAACTAAAAAGTCCGGGTAAAAAATACGAACCCAACTAAAACTCCGGGTAAAATTGCAAACCCAACTAAAACTCCGGGTAAAATTACGAACCCAACTAAAACTCCGGGTAAAATTACGAACCCAACTAAAAGTCCGGGTAAAAAATACGAACCCAACTAAAAAGTCCGGGTAAAATTACGAACCCAACTAAAACTCCGGGTAAAATTACGAACCCAACTAAAACTCCGGGTAAAATTACGAACCCAAGTAAAACTCCGTGTAAAATTACGAACCCAAGTAAAACTCCGGGTAAAATTACGAACCCAACTAAAACTCCGGGTAAAATTACGAACCCAACTAAAACTCCGGGTAAAATTACGAACCCAACTAAAACTCCGGGTAAAAATACGAACCCAACTAAAACTCCGGGTAAAAATACTAACCCCAACTAAAAAGTCCGGGTAAAAAATACGAACCCAACTAAAAAGTCCGGGTAAAATTACGAACCCAACTAAAATTCCGGGTAAAATTACGAACCCAACTAAAACTCCGGGTAAAATTACGAACCCAACTAAAAAGTCCGGGTAAAAAATACGAACCCAACTAAAACTCCGGCTAAAATTACGAACCCAACTAAAACTCCGGGTAAAAATACGAACCCAACTAAAACTCCGGGCAAAAATACTAACCCAACTAAAAAGTCC
Organism: Melinopterus prodromus; assembly: GCA_964023965.1. NCBI lineage: Eukaryota > Metazoa > Arthropoda > Insecta > Coleoptera > Scarabaeidae > Melinopterus > Melinopterus prodromus. The sequence continues at coordinate 83,044 of CAXIES010000446.1, forward strand.
GGGTAAAAAATACGAACCCAACTAAAACACCGGGTAAAATTACGAACCCAACTAAAACTCCGGGTAAAAAGTACGAACCCAACTAAAAAGTCCGGATAAAAAATACGAACCTAACTTAAGACTCCGGGTAAAATTACGAACCCAACTAAAACTCCGGGTAAAAGTACGAACCCAACTAAAACTCCGGGTAAAAAATACGAACCCAACTAAAACTCTGGGCAAAAATACTAACCCAACTAAAAAGTCCGGGTAAAAAATACGAACCCAACTAAAACTCTGGATAAAATTACGAACCCAACTAAAACTCCGGGTAAAAATACGAACCCGACTAAAACTCCGGGTAAAAATACTAACCCAACTAAAAAGTCCGGGTTAAAAATACGAACCCAACTAAAATTCCGGGTAAAATTACGAGCCCAACTAAAACTCCGAGTAAAAATACGAACCCTACTAAAACTCCGGGTAAAAATACTAACCCAACTAAAAATTCCGGGTAAAAATGCGAACCCAACTAAAACTCCGGGTAAAAATACGAACCCAACTAAAACTCCGGGTAAAAATACGAACCCAACTAAAACTCCGGGTAAAAATACTAACCCAACTAAAAAGTCCGGGTAAAAAATACGAACCCAACTAAAACTCCGGGTAAAATTACGAACCCAACTAAAACTCCGGGTAAAAAGTACGAACCCAACTAAAAAGTCCGGATAAAAAATACGAACCTAACTTAAGACTCCGGGTAAAATTACGAACCCAACTAAAAAGTCCGGGTAAAATTACGAACCCAACTAAAAAGTCCGGGTAAAATTACGAACCCAACTAAAAAGTCCGGGTAAAATTACGAACCCAACTAAAACTCCGGGTAAAATTACGAACCCAACTAAAAGTCCGGGTAAAAAATACGAACCCAACTAAAAAGTCCGGGTAAAATTACGAACCCAACTAAAACTCCGGGTAAGATTACGAACCCAACTAAAACTCCGGGTAAAATTACGAACCCAAGTAAAACTCCGGGTAAAATTACGAACCCAAGTAAAACTCCGGGTAAAATTACGAACCCAACTAAAACTCCGGGTAAAATTACGAACCCAACTAAAACTCCGGGTAAAATTACGAACCCAACTAAAAGTCCGGGTAAAAAATACGAACCCAACTAAAACTCCGGGTAAAATTACCAACTCCACTAAAACTCCGGGTAAAATTACGAACCCAACTAAAACTCCGGGTAAAATTACAAACCCAACTAAAAGTCCGGGTAAAAAATACGAACCCAACTAAAAAGTCCGGGTAAAATTACGAACCCAACTAAACCTCCGGTTAAAATTACGAACCCAACTAAAACTCCGGGTAAAATTACGAAACCAACTAAAACTCCGGGTAAAATTACGAACCCAACTAAAAAGTCCGGGTAAAAAATACGAACCCAACTAAAACTCCGGCTAAAATTACGAACCCAACTAAAGCTCCGGGTAAAAATACGAACCCAACTAAAACTCCGGGTAAAAATACGAACCCAACTAAAACTCCGGGTAAAAATACTAACCCAACTAAAAAGTCCGGGTAAAAATACGAACCCAACTAAAACTCCGGGTAAAATTAAGAACCCAACTAAAACTCCGGGTAAAAAATACGAACCCAACTAAAAAGTCCGGATAAAAAATACGAACCTAACTTAAGACTCCGGGTAAAATTACGAACCCAACTAAAACTCCGGGTAAAATTACGAACCCAACTAAAACTCCGGGTAAAAAATACGAACCCAACTAAAACTCCGGGCAAAAATACTAACCCAACTAAAAAGTCCGGGTAAAATATACGAACCCAACTAAAACTCCGTATAAAATTACGAACCCAACTAAAACTCCGGGTAAAAATACGAACCCAACTAAAACTCCGGGTAAAAATACTAACCCAACTAAAAAGTCCGGGTTAAAAATACGAACCCAACTAAAACTCCGGGTAAAATTACGAACCCAACTAAAAAGTCCGGGTAAAAAATACGAACCCAACTAAAACTCCGGCTAAAATTACGAACCCAACTAAAGCTCCGGGTAAAAATACGAACCCAACTAAAACTCCGGGTAAAAATACGAACCCAACTAAAACTCCGGGTAAAAATACTAACCCAACTAAAAAGTCCGGGTAAAAATACGAACCCAACTAAAACTCCGGGTAAAATTAAGAACCCAACTAAAACTCCGGGTAAAAAATACGAACCCAACTAAAAAGTCCGGATAAAAATTACGAACCTAACTTAAGACTCCGGGTAAAATTACGAACCCAACTAAAACTCCGGGTAAAATTACGAACCCAACTAAAACTCCGGGTAAAAAATACGAACCCAACTAAAACTCCGGGCAAAAATACTAACCCAACTAAAAAGTCCGGGTAAAAAATACGAACCCAACTAAAACTCCGTATAAAATTACGAACCCAACTAAAACTCCGGGTAAAAATACGAACCCAACTAAAACTCCGGGTAAAAATACTAACCCAACTAAAAAGTCCGGGTTAAAAATACGAACCCAACTAAAACTCCGGGTAAAATTACGAACCCAACTAAAACTCCGTGTAAAAATACGAACCCTACTAAAACTCCGGGTAAAAATACTAACCCAACTAAAAATTCCGGGTAAAAAATGCGAACCCAACTAAAACTCCGGGTAAAGAATACGAACCCAACTAAAACTCCGGGTAAAAAATACTAACCCAACTAAATAGTCCGGGTAAAAGATACGAACCCAACTAAAACTCCGGGTAAAATTACGAACCCAACTAAAACTCCGGGTAAAAATACGAACCCAACTAAAACTCCGGGTAAAAATACTTACCCAACTAAAAAGTCCGGGTAAAAAATACGAACCCAACTAAAACTCCGGGTAAATAATACGAACCCAACTAAAACTCCGGGTAAAAGTACGGAACCCAACTAAAACTCCGGGTAAAAAATGCTAACCCAACTAAAATGTCCGGGTAAAAAATACGAAACCAACTAAAACTGCGGGTAAAATTACGAAACCAACTAAAACTCCGGGTAAAAATACGAACCCAACTAAAACTCCTGGTAAAAATACTAACCCCAACTAAAAGTCCGGGTAAAAAATACGAACCCAACTAAAACTCCGGGTAAAATTACGAACCCAACTAAAACTCCGGGTAAAATTACGAACCCAACTAAAACTCCGGGTAAAATTACGAACCCAACTAAAAGTTCGGGTAAAAAATACGAACCCAACTAAAAAGTCCGGGTAAAATTACGAACCCAAGTAAAACTCCGGGTAAAATTACGAACCCAACTAAAACTCCGGGTAAAATTACGAACCCAACTAAAACTCCGGGTAAAATTACGAACCCAAGTAAAACTCCGGGTAAAATTACGAACCCAACTAAAACTCCGGGTAAAATTACGAACCCAACTAAAAGTCCGTGTAAAAATACGAACCCAACTAAAAAGTCCGGGTAACTCAAGACTCCGGGTAAAATTACGAACCCAACTAAAACTCCGGGTAAAATTACGAACCCAACTAAAACTCCGGGTAAAATTACGAACCCAACTAAAAGTCCGGGTAAAAAATACGAACCCAACTAAAAAGTCCGGGTAAAATTACGAACCCAACTAAAACTCCGGGTAAAATTATGAACCCAACTAAAAGTCCGGGTAAAAAATTCGAACCCAACTAAATAGTCCGGGTAAAATTACGAACCCAACTAAAACTCCGGGTAAAATTACGAACCCAACTAAAAAGTCCGGGTAAAATTACGAACCCAACTAAAAAGTCCGGGTAAAATTACGAACCCAACTAAAAAGTCCGGGTAAAATTACGAACCCAACTAAAAGTCCGGGTAAAAAATACGAACCCAACTAAAAAGTCCGGGTAAAATTACGAACCCAACTAAAAGTCCGGGTAAAAAATACGAACCCAACTAAAAAGTCCGGGTAAAATTACGAACCCAACTAAAACTCCGGGTAAGATTACGAACCCAACTAAAAGTCCGGGCAAAATTACGAACCCAAGTAAAACTCCGGGTAAAATTACGAACCCAAGTAAAACTCCGGGTAAAATTACGAACCCAACTAAAACTCAGGGTAAAATTACGAACCCAACTAGAACTCCGGGTAAAATTACGAACCCAACTAAAAGTCCGGGTAAAAAATACGAACCCAACTAAAAAGTTCGGGTAAAATTACGAACCCAAGTAAAACTCCGGGTAAAATTACGAACCCAACTAAAACTCCGGGTAACATTACGAACCCAACTAAAAAGTCCGGGTAAAATTACGAACCCAAATAAAAAGTCCGGGTAAAATTACGAACCCAACTAAAACTCCGGGTAAAATTACCATCTCAACTAAAACTCCGGGTAAAATTACGAACCCAACTAAAACTCCGGGTAAAATTACGAACCCAACTAAAAGTCCGGGTAAAAAATACGAACCCAACTAAAAAGTCCGGGTAAAATTACGAACCCAACTAAAACTCCGGGTAAAATTACGAACCCAACTAAAAAGTCCGGGTAATAAATACGAACCCAACTAAAACTCCGGCTAAAATTACGAACCCAACTAAAACTCCGGGTAAAAATACGAACCCAACTAAAACTCCGGGTAAAAATACGAACCCAACTAAAACTCCGGGTAAAAATACTAACCCAACTAAAAAGTCCGGGTAAAAAATACGAACCCAACTAAAACTCCGGGTAAAATTGCAAACCCAACTAAAACTCCGGGTAAAATTACGAACCCAACTAAAACTCCGGGTAAAATTACGAACCCAACTAAAAGTCCGGGTAAAAAATACGAACCCAACTAAAAAGTCCGGGTAAAATTACGAACCCAACTAAAACTCCGGGTAAAATTACGAACCCAACTAAAACTCCGGGTAAAATTACGAACCCAAGTAAAACTCCGTGTAAAATTACGAACCCACGTAAAACTCCGGGTAAAATTACGAACCCAACTAAAACTCCGGGTAAAATTACGAACCCAACTAAAACTCCGGGTAAAATTACGAACCCAACTAAAACTCCGGGTAAAAATACGAACCCAACTAAAACTCCGGGTAAAAATACTAACCCCAACTAAAAAGTCCGGGTAAAAAATACGAACCCAACTAAAAAGTCCGGGTAAAATTACGAACCCAACTAAAATTCCGGGTAAAATTACGAACCCAACTAAAACTCCGGGTAAAATTACGAACCCAACTAAAAAGTCCGGGTAAAAAATACGAACCCAACTAAAACTCCGGCTAAAATTACGAACCCAACTAAAACTCCGGGTAAAAATACGAACCCAACTAAAACTCCGGGTAAAAAGTACGAACCCAACTAAAACTCCGGGTAAAAAGTACGAACCCAACTAAAAAGTCCGGATAAAAAATACGAACCTAACTTAAGACTCCGGGTAAAATTACGAACCCAACTAAAACTCCGGGTAAAAGTACGAACCCAACTAAAACTCCGGGTAAAAAATACGAACCCAACTAAAACTCTGGGCAAAAATACTAACCCAACTAAAAAGTCCGGGTAAAAAATACGAATCCAACTAAAACTCTGGATAAAATTACGAACCCAACTAAAACTCCGGGTAAAAATACGAACCCGACTAAAACTCCGGGTAAAAATACTAACCCAACTAAAAAGTCCGGGTTAAAAATACGAACCCAACTAAAATTCCGGGTAAAATTACGAGCCCAACTAAAACTCCGAGTAAAAATACGAACCCTACTAAAACTCCGGGTAAAAATACTAACCCAACTAAAAATTCCGGGTAAAAATGCGAACCCAACTAAAACTCCGGGTAAAAATACGAACCCAACTAAAACTCCGGGTAAAAATACGAACCCAACTAAAACTCCGGGTAAAAATACTAACCCAACTAAAAAGTCCGGGTAAAAAATACGAACCCAACTAAAACTCCGGGTAAAATTACGAACCCAACTAAAACTCCGGGTAAAAAGTACGAACCCAACTAAAAAGTCCGGATAAAAAATACGAACCTAACTTAAGACTCCGGGTAAAATTACGAACCCAACTAAAACTCCGGGTAAAAGTACGAACCCAACTAAAACTCCGGGTAAAAAATACGAACCCAACTAAAACTCTGGGCAAAAATACTAACCCAACTAAAAAGTCCGGGTAAAAAATACGAACCCAACTAAAACTCTGGATAAAATTACGAACCCAACTAAAACTCCGGGTAAAAATACGAACCCGACTAAAACTCCGGGTAAAAATACTAACCCAACTAAAAAGTCCGGGTTAAAAATACGAACCCAACTAAAATTCCGGGTAAAATTACGAGCCCAACTAAAACTCCGAGTAAAAATACGAACCCTACTAAAACTCCGGGTAAAAATACTAACCCAACTAAAAATTCCGGGTAAAAATGCGAACCCAACTAAAACTCCGGGTAAAAAACACGAACCCAACTAAAACTCCGGGTAAAAAATACTAACCCAACTAAATAGTCCTGGTAAAAGATACGAACCCAACTAAAACTCCGGGTAAAATTACGAACCCAACTAAAACTCCGGGTAAAAATACGAACCCAACTAAAACTCCGGGTAAAAATACTTACCCAACTAAAAAGTCCGGGTAAAAAATACGAACCCAACTAAAACTCCGGGTAAAAAATACGAACCCAACTAAAACTCCGGGTAAAAGTACGAACCCAACTAAAACTCCGGGTAAAAAATGCTAACCCAACTAAAATGTCCGGGTAAAAAATACGAACCCAACTAAAACTCCGGGTAAAATTACGAACCCAACTAAAACTCCGGGTAAAAATACGAACCCAACTAAAACTCCGGGTAAAAATACTAACCCCAACTAAAAAGTCCGGGTAAAAAATACGAACCCAACTAAAACTCCGGGTAAAATTACGAACCCAACTAAAACTCCGGGTAAAATTACGAACCCAACTAAAACTCCGGGTAAAATTACGAACCCAACTAAAAGTCCGGGTAAAAAATACGGACCCAACTAAAAAGTCCGGGTAAAATTACGAACCCAAGTAAAACTCCGGGTAAAATTACGAACCCAACTAAAACTCCGGGTAAAATTACGAACCCAACTAAAACTCCGGGTAAAATTACGAACCCAACTAAAAGTCCGGGTAAAAAATACGAACCCAACTAAAAAGTCCGGGTAAAATTACGAACCCAACTAAAACTCCGGGTAAAATTACGAACCCAACTAAAACTCCGGGTAAAATTACGAACCCAAGTAAAACTCCGGGTAAAACTACGAACCCAACTAAAACTCCGGGTAAAATTACGAACCCAACTAAAACTCCGGGTAAAATTACGAACCCAACTAAAACTCCGGGTAAAATTACGAACCCAACTAAAAGTCCGGGTAAAAAATACGAACCCAACTAAAAAGTCCGGGTAAAATTATGAACCCAACTAAAACTCCGGGTAAAATTATGAACCCAACTAAAAGTCCGGGTAAAAAATGCGAACCCAACTAAAAAGTCCGGGTAAAATTACGGACCCAACTAAAACTCCGGGTAAAATTACGAACCCAACTAAAAAGTCCGGGTAAAATTACGAACCCAACTAAAAAGTCCGGGTAAAATTACGAACCCAACTAAAAAGTCCGGGTAAAATTACGAACCCAACTAAAACTCCGGGTAAAATTACGAACCCAACTAAAAGTCCGGGTAAAAAATACGAACCCAACTAAAAAGTCCGGGTAAAATTACGAACCCAACTAAAACTCCGGGTAAGATTACGAACCCAACTAAAACTCCGGGTAAAATTACGAACCCAAGTAAAACTCCGGGTAAAATTACGAACCCAAGTAAAACTCCGGATAAAATTACGAACCCAACTAAAACTCCGGGTAAAATTACGAACCCAACTAAAACTCCGGGTAAAATTACGAACCCAACTAAAAGTCCGGGTAAAAAATACGAACCCAACTAAAACTCCGGGTAAAATTACCAACTCCACTAAAACTCCGGGTAAAATTACGAACCCAACTAAAACTCCGGGTAAAATTACAAACCCAACTAAAAGTCCGGGTAAAAAATACGAACCCAACTAAAAAGTCCGGGTAAAATTACGAACCCAACTAAACCTCCGGTTAAAATTACGAACACAACTAAAACTCCGGGTAAAATTACGAAACCAACTAAAACTCCGGGTAAAATTACGAACCCAACTAAAAAGTCCGGGTAAAAAATACGAACCCAACTAAAACTCCGGCTAAAATTACGAACCCAACTAAAGCTCCGGGTAAAAATACGAACCCAACTAAAACTCCGGGTAAAAATACGAACCCAACTAAAACTCCGGGTAAAAATACTAACCCAACTAAAAAGTCCGGGTAAAAATACGAACCCAACTAAAACTCCGGGTAAAATTAAGAACCCAACTAAAACTCCGGGTAAAAAATACGAACCCAACTAAAAAGTCCGGATAAAAAATACGAACCTAACTTAAGACTCCGGGTAAAATTACGAACCCAACTAAAACTCCGGGTAAAATTACGAACCCAACTAAAACTCCGGGTAAAAAATACGAACCCAACTAAAACTCCGGGCAAAAATACTAACCCAACTAAAAAGTCCGGGTAAAAAATACGAACCCAACTAAAACTCCGTATAAAATTACGAACCCAACTAAAACTCCGGGTAAAAATACGAACCCAACTAAAACTCCGGGTAAAAATACTAACCCAACTAAAAAGTCCGGGTTAAAAATACGAACCCAACTAAAACTCCGGGTAAAATTACGAACCCAACTAAAACTCCGTGTAAAAATACGAACCCTACTAAAACTCCGGGTAAAAATACTAACCCAACTAAAAATTCCGGGTAAAAAATGCGAACCCAACTAAAACTCCGGGTAAAGAATACGAACCCAACTAAAACTCCGGGTAAAAAATACTAACCCAACTAAATAGTCCGGGTAAAAGATACGAACCCAACTAAAACTCCGGGTAAAATTACGAACCCAACTAAAACTCCGGGTAAAAATACGAACCCAACTAAAACTCCGGGTAAAAATACTTACCCAACTAAAAAGTCCGGGTAAAAAATACGAACCCAACTAAAACTCCGGGTAAATAATACGAACCCAACTAAAACTCCGGGTAAAAGTACGAACCCAACTAAAACTCCGGGTAAAAAATGCTAACCCAACTAAAATGTCCGGGTAAAAAATACGAAACCAACTAAAACTGCGGGTAAAATTACGAAACCAACTAAAACTCCGGGTAAAAATACGAACCCAACTAAAACTCCTGGTAAAAATACTAACCCCAATTAAAAAGTCCGGGTAAAAAATACGAACCCAACTAAAACTGCGGGTAAAATTACGAACCCAACTAAAACTCCGGGTAAAATTACGAACCCAACTAAAACTCCGGGTAAAATTACGAACCCAACTAAAAGTTCGGGTAAAAAATACGAACCCAACTAAAAAGTCCGGGTAAAATTACGAACCCAAGTAAAACTCCGGGTAAAATTACGAACCCAACTAAAACTCCGGGTAAAATTACGAACCCAACTAAAACTCCGGGTAAAATTACGAACCCAAGTAAAACTCCGGGTAAAATTACGAACCCAACTAAAACTCCGGGTAAAATTACGAACCCAACTAAAAGTCCGTGTAAAAATACGAACCCAACTAAAAAGTCCGGGTAACTCAAGACTCCGGGTAAAATTACGAACCCAACTAAAACTCCGGGTAAAATTACGAACCCAACTAAAACTCCGGGTAAAATTACGAACCCAACTAAAAGTCCGGGTAAAAAATACGAACCCAACTAAAAAGTCCGGGTAAAATTACGAACCCAACTAAAACTCCGGGTAAAATTATGAACCCAACTAAAAGTCCGGGTAAAAAATTCGAACCCAACTAAATAGTCCGGGTAAAATTACGAACCCAACTAAAACTCCGGGTAAAATTACGAACCCAACTAAAAAGTCCGGGTAAAATTACGAACCCAACTAAAAAGTCCGGGTAAAATTACGAACCCAACTAAAAAGTCCGGGTAAAATTACGAACCCAACTAAAAGTCCGGGTAAAAAATACGAACCCAACTAAAAAGTCCGGGTAAAATTACGAACCCAACTAAAAGTCCGGGTAAAAAATACGAACCCAACTAAAAAGTCCGGGTAAAATTACGAACCCAACTAAAACTCCGGGTAAGATTACGAACCCAACTAAAAGTCCGGGCAAAATTACGAACCCAAGTAAAACTCCGGGTAAAATTACGAACCCAAGTAAAACTCCGGGTAAAATTACGAACCCAACTAAAACTCAGGGTAAAATTACGAACCCAACTAGAACTCCGGGTAAAATTACGAACCCAACTAAAAGTCCGGGTAAAAAATACGAACCCAACTAAAAAGTTCGGGTAAAATTACGAACCCAAGTAAAACTCCGGGTAAAATTACGAACCCAACTAAAACTCCGGGTAACATTACGAACCCAACTAAAAAGTCCGGGTAAAATTACGAACCCAAATAAAAAGTCCGGGTAAAATTACGAACCCAACTAAAACTCCGGGTAAAATTACCATCTCAACTAAAACTCCGGGTAAAATTACGAACCCAACTAAAACTCCGGGTAAAATTACGAACCCAACTAAAAGTCCGGGTAAAAAATACGAACCCAACTAAAAAGTCCGGGTAAAATTACGAACCCAACTAAAACTCCGGGTAAAATTACGAACCCAACTAAAAAGTCCGGGTAATAAATACGAACCCAACTAAAACTCCGGCTAAAATTACGAACCCAACTAAAACTCCGGGTAAAAATACGAACCCAACTAAAACTCCGGGTAAAAATACGAACCCAACTAAAACTCCGGGTAAAAATACTAACCCAACTAAAAAGTCCGGGTAAAAAATACGAACCCAACTAAAACTCCGGGTAAAATTGCAAACCCAACTAAAACTCCGGGTAAAATTACGAACCCAACTAAAACTCCGGGTAAAATTACGAACCCAACTAAAAGTCCGGGTAAAAAATACGAACCCAACTAAAAAGTCCGGGTAAAATTACGAACCCAACTAAAACTCCGGGTAAAATTACGAACCCAACTAAAACTCCGGGTAAAATTACGAACCCAAGTAAAACTCCGTGTAAAATTACGAACCCACGTAAAACTCCGGGTAAAATTACGAACCCAACTAAAACTCCGGGTAAAATTACGAACCCAACTAAAACTCCGGGTAAAATTACGAACCCAACTAAAACTCCGGGTAAAAATACGAACCCAACTAAAACTCCGGGTAAAAATACTAACCCCAACTAAAAAGTCCGGGTAAAAAATACGAACCCAACTAAAAAGTCCGGGTAAAATTACGAACCCAACTAAAATTCCGGGTAAAATTACGAACCCAACTAAAACTCCGGGTAAAATTACGAACCCAACTAAAAAGTCCGGGTAAAAAATACGAACCCAACTAAAACTCCGGCTAAAATTACGAACCCAACTAAAACTCCGGGTAAAAATACGAACCCAACTAAAACTCCGGGTAAAAAGTACGAACCCAACTAAAACTCCGGGTAAAAAGTACGAACCCAACTAAAAAGTCCGGATAAAAAATACGAACCTAACTTAAGACTCCGGGTAAAATTACGAACCCAACTAAAACTCCGGGTAAAAGTACGAACCCAACTAAAACTCCGGGTAAAAAATACGAACCCAACTAAAACTCTGGGCAAAAATACTAACCCAACTAAAAAGTCCGGGTAAAAAATACGAATCCAACTAAAACTCTGGATAAAATTACGAACCCAACTAAAACTCCGGGTAAAAATACGAACCCGACTAAAACTCCGGGTAAAAATACTAACCCAACTAAAAAGTCCGGGTTAAAAATACGAACCCAACTAAAATTCCGGGTAAAATTACGAGCCCAACTAAAACTCCGAGTAAAAATACGAACCCTACTAAAACTCCGGGTAAAAATACTAACCCAACTAAAAATTCCGGGTAAAAATGCGAACCCAACTAAAACTCCGGGTAAAAATACGAACCCAACTAAAACTCCGGGTAAAAATACGAACCCAACTAAAACTCCGGGTAAAAATACTAACCCAACTAAAAAGTCCGGGTAAAAAATACGAACCCAACTAAAACTCCGGGTAAAATTACGAACCCAACTAAAACTCCGGGTAAAAAGTACGAACCCAACTAAAAAGTCCGGATAAAAAATACGAACCTAACTTAAGACTCCGGGTAAAATTACGAACCCAACTAAAACTCCGGGTAAAAGTACGAACCCAACTAAAACTCCGGGTAAAAAATACGAACCCAACTAAAACTCTGGGCAAAAATACTAACCCAACTAAAAAGTCCGGGTAAAAAATACGAACCCAACTAAAACTCTGGATAAAATTACGAACCCAACTAAAACTCCGGGTAAAAATACGAACCCGACTAAAACTCCGGGTAAAAATACTAACCCAACTAAAAAGTCCGGGTTAAAAATACGAACCCAACTAAAATTCCGGGTAAAATTACGAGCCCAACTAAAACTCCGAGTAAAAATACGAACCCTACTAAAACTCCGGGTAAAAATACTAACCCAACTAAAAATTCCGGGTAAAAATGCGAACCCAACTAAAACTCCGGGTAAAAAACACGAACCCAACTAAAACTCCGGGTAAAAAATACTAACCCAACTAAATAGTCCTGGTAAAAGATACGAACCCAACTAAAACTCCGGGTAAAATTACGAACCCAACTAAAACTCCGGGTAAAAATACGAACCCAACTAAAACTCCGGGTAAAAATACTTACCCAACTAAAAAGTCCGGGTAAAAAATACGAACCCAACTAAAACTCCGGGTAAAAAATACGAACCCAACTAAAACTCCGGGTAAAAGTACGAACCCAACTAAAACTCCGGGTAAAAAATGCTAACCCAACTAAAATGTCCGGGTAAAAAATACGAACCCAACTAAAACTCCGGGTAAAATTACGAACCCAACTAAAACTCCGGGTAAAAATACGAACCCAACTAAAACTCCGGGTAAAAATACTAACCCCAACTAAAAAGTCCGGGTAAAAAATACGAACCCAACTAAAACTCCGGGTAAAATTACGAACCCAACTAAAACTCCGGGTAAAATTACGAACCCAACTAAAACTCCGGGTAAAATTACGAACCCAACTAAAAGTCCGGGTAAAAAATACGGACCCAACTAAAAAGTCCGGGTAAAATTACGAACCCAAGTAAAACTCCGGGTAAAATTACGAACCCAACTAAAACTCCGGGTAAAATTACGAACCCAACTAAAACTCCGGGTAAAATTACGAACCCAACTAAAAGTCCGGGTAAAAAATACGAACCCAACTAAAAAGTCCGGGTAAAATTACGAACCCAACTAAAACTCCGGGTAAAATTACGAACCCAACTAAAACTCCGGGTAAAATTACGAACCCAAGTAAAACTCCGGGTAAAACTACGAACCCAACTAAAACTCCGGGTAAAATTACGAACCCAACTAAAACTCCGGGTAAAATTACGAACCCAACTAAAACTCCGGGTAAAATTACGAACCCAACTAAAAGTCCGGGTAAAAAATACGAACCCAACTAAAAAGTCCGGGTAAAATTATGAACCCAACTAAAACTCCGGGTAAAATTATGAACCCAACTAAAAGTCCGGGTAAAAAATGCGAACCCAACTAAAAAGTCCGGGTAAAATTACGGACCCAACTAAAACTCCGGGTAAAATTACGAACCCAACTAAAAAGTCCGGGTAAAATTACGAACCCAACTAAAAAGTCCGGGTAAAATTACGAACCCAACTAAAAAGTCCGGGTAAAATTACGAACCCAACTAAAACTCCGGGTAAAATTACGAACCCAACTAAAAGTCCGGGTAAAAAATACGAACCCAACTAAAAAGTCCGGGTAAAATTACGAACCCAACTAAAACTCCGGGTAAGATTACGAACCCAACTAAAACTCCGGGTAAAATTACGAACCCAAGTAAAACTCCGGGTAAAATTACGAACCCAAGTAAAACTCCGGATAAAATTACGAACCCAACTAAAACTCCGGGTAAAATTACGAACCCAACTAAAACTCCGGGTAAAATTACGAACCCAACTAAAAGTCCGGGTAAAAAATACGAACCCAACTAAAACTCCGGGTAAAATTACCAACTCCACTAAAACTCCGGGTAAAATTACGAACCCAACTAAAACTCCGGGTAAAATTACAAACCCAACTAAAAGTCCGGGTAAAAAATACGAACCCAACTAAAAAGTCCGGGTAAAATTACGAACCCAACTAAACCTCCGGTTAAAATTACGAACACAACTAAAACTCCGGGTAAAATTACGAAACCAACTAAAACTCCGGGTAAAATTACGAACCCAACTAAAAAGTCCGGGTAAAAAATACGAACCCAACTAAAACTCCGGCTAAAATTACGAACCCAACTAAAGCTCCGGGTAAAAATACGAACCCAACTAAAACTCCGGGTAAAAATACGAACCCAACTAAAACTCCGGGTAAAAATACTAACCCAACTAAAAAGTCCGGGTAAAAATACGAACCCAACTAAAACTCCGGGTAAAATTAAGAACCCAACTAAAACTCCGGGTAAAAAATACGAACCCAACTAAAAAGTCCGGATAAAAAATACGAACCTAACTTAAGACTCCGGGTAAAATTACGAACCCAACTAAAACTCCGGGTAAAATTACGAACCCAACTAAAACTCCGGGTAAAAAATACGAACCCAACTAAAACTCCGGGCAAAAATACTAACCCAACTAAAAAGTCCGGGTAAAAAATACGAACCCAACTAAAACTCCGTATAAAATTACGAACCCAACTAAAACTCCGGGTAAAAATACGAACCCAACTAAAACTCCGGGTAAAAATACTAACCCAACTAAAAAGTCCGGGTTAAAAATACGAACCCAACTAAAACTCCGGGTAAAATTACGAACCCAACTAAAACTCCGTGTAAAAATACGAACCCTACTAAAACTCCGGGTAAAAATACTAACCCAACTAAAAATTCCGGGTAAAAAATGCGAACCCAACTAAAACTCCGGGTAAAGAATACGAACCCAACTAAAACTCCGGGTAAAAAATACTAACCCAACTAAATAGTCCGGGTAAAAGATACGAACCCAACTAAAACTCCGGGTAAAATTACGAACCCAACTAAAACTCCGGGTAAAAATACGAACCCAACTAAAACTCCGGGTAAAAATACTTACCCAACTAAAAAGTCCGGGTAAAAAATACGAACCCAACTAAAACTCCGGGTAAATAATACGAACCCAACTAAAACTCCGGGTAAAAGTACGAACCCAACTAAAACTCCGGGTAAAAAATGCTAACCCAACTAAAATGTCCGGGTAAAAAATACGAAACCAACTAAAACTGCGGGTAAAATTACGAAACCAACTAAAACTCCGGGTAAAAATACGAACCCAACTAAAACTCCTGGTAAAAATACTAACCCCAATTAAAAAGTCCGGGTAAAAAATACGAACCCAACTAAAACTGCGGGTAAAATTACGAACCCAACTAAAACTCCGGGTAAAATTACGAACCCAACTAAAACTCCGGGTAAAATTACGAACCCAACTAAAAGTTCGGGTAAAAAATACGAACCCAACTAAAAAGTCCGGGTAAAATTACGAACCCAAGTAAAACTCCGGGTAAAATTACGAACCCAACTAAAACTCCGGGTAAAATTACGAACCCAACTAAAACTCCGGGTAAAATTACGAACCCAAGTAAAACTCCGGGTAAAATTACGAACCCAACTAAAACTCCGGGTAAAATTACGAACCCAACTAAAAGTCCGTGTAAAAATACGAACCCAACTAAAAAGTCCGGGTAACTCAAGACTCCGGGTAAAATTACGAACCCAACTAAAACTCCGGGTAAAATTACGAACCCAACTAAAACTCCGGGTAAAATTACGAACCCAACTAAAAGTCCGGGTAAAAAATACGAACCCAACTAAAAAGTCCGGGTAAAATTACGAACCCAACTAAAACTCCGGGTAAAATTATGAACCCAACTAAAAGTCCGGGTAAAAAATTCGAACCCAACTAAATAGTCCGGGTAAAATTACGAACCCAACTAAAACTCCGGGTAAAATTACGAACCCAACTAAAAAGTCCGGGTAAAATTACGAACCCAACTAAAAAGTCCGGGTAAAATTACGAACCCAACTAAAAAGTCCGGGTAAAATTACGAACCCAACTAAAAGTCCGGGTAAAAAATAGGAACCCAACTAAAAAGTCCGGGTAAAATTACGAACCCAACTAAAAGTCCGGGTAAAAAATACGAACCCAACTAAAAAGTCCGGGTAAAATTACGAACCCAACTAAAACTCCGGGTAAGATTACGAACCCAACTAAAAGTCCGGGCAAAATTACGAACCCAAGTAAAACTCCGGGTAAAATTACGAACCCAAGTAAAACTCCGGGTAAAATTACGAACCCAACTAAAACTCAGGGTAAAATTACGAACCCAACTAGAACTCCGGGTAAAATTACGAACCCAACTAAAAGTCCGGGTAAAAAATACGAACCCAACTAAAAAGTTCGGGTAAAATTACGAACCCAAGTAAAACTCCGGGTAAAATTACGAACCCAACTAAAACTCCGGGTAACATTACGAACCCAACTAAAAAGTCCGGGTAAAATTACGAACCCAAATAAAAAGTCCGGGTAAAATTACGAACCCAACTAAAACTCCGGGTAAAATTACCATCTCAACTAAAACTCCGGGTAAAATTACGAACCCAACTAAAACTCCGGGTAAAATTACGAACCCAACTAAAAGTCCGGGTAAAAAATACGAACCCAACTAAAAAGTCCGGGTAAAATTACGAACCCAACTAAAACTCCGGGTAAAATTACGAACCCAACTAAAAAGTCCGGGTAAAAAATACGAACCCAACTAAAACTCCGGGTAAAATTACGAACCCAACTAAAACTCCGGGTAAAATTACGAACCCAACTAAAACTCCGGGTAAAAATACGAACCCAACTAAAACTCCGGGTAAAAATACTAACCCAACTAAAAAGTCCGGGTAAAAAATACGAACCCAACTAAAACTCCGGGTAAAATTGCGAACCCAACTAAAACTCCGGGTAAAATTACGAACCCAACTAAAACTCCGGGTAAAATTACGAACCCAACTAAAAGTCCGGGTAAAAAATACGAACCCAACTAAAAAGTCCGGGTAAAATTACGAACCCAACTAAAACTCCGGGTAAAATTACGAACCCAACTAAAACTCCGGGTAAAATTACGAACCCAAGTAAAACTCCGTGTAAAATTACGAACCCAAGTAAAACTCCGGGTAAAATTACGAACCCAACTAAAACTCCGGGTAAAATTACGAACCCAACTAAAACTCCGGGTAAAATTACGAACCCAACTAAAACTCCGGGTAAAAATACGAACCCAACTAAAACTCCGGGTAAAAATACTAACCCCAACTAAAAAGTCCGGGTAAAAAATACGAACCCAACTAAAAAGTCCGGGTAAAATTACGAACCCAACTAAAATTCCGGGTAAAATTACGAACCCAACTAAAACTCCGGGTAAAATTACGAACCCAACTAAAAAGTCCGGGTAAAAAATACGAACCCAACTAAAACTCCGGCTAAAATTACGAACCCAACTAAAACTCCGGGTAAAAATACGAACCCAACTAAAACTCCGGGCAAAAATACTAACCCAACTAAAAAGTCCGGGTAAAAAATACGAACCCAACTAAAACTCCGGGTAAAATTACGAACCCAACTAAAACTCCGGGTAAAAAGTACGAACCCAACTAAAAAGTCCGGATAAAAAATACGAACCTAACTTAAGACTCCGGGTAAAATTACGAACCCAACTAAAACTCCGGGTAAAAGTACGAACCCAACTAAAACTCCGGGTAAAAAATACGAACCCAACTAAAACTCTGGGCAAAAATACTAACCCAACTAAAAAGTCCGGGTTAAAAATACGAACCCAACTAAAATTCCGGGTAAAATTACGAGCCCAACTAAAACTCCGAGTAAAAATACGAACCCTACTAAAACTCCGGGTAAAAATACTAACCCAACTAAAAATTCCGGGTAAAAATGCGAACCCAACTAAAACTCCGGGTAAAAAACACGAACCCAACTAAAACTCCGGGTAAAAAATACTAACCCAACTAAATAGTCCGGGTAAAAGATACGAACCCAACTAAAACTCCGGGTAAAATTACGAACCCAACTAAAACTCCGGGTAAAAATACGAACCCAACTAAAACTCCGGGTAAAAATACTTACCCAACTAAAAAGTCCGGGTAAAAAATACGAACCCAACTAAAACTCCGGGTAAAAAATACGAACCCAACTAAAACTCCGGGTAAAAGTACGAACCCAACTAAAACTCCGGGTAAAAAATGCTAACCCAACTAAAATGTCCGGGTAAAAAATACGAACCCAACTAAAACTCCGGGTAAAATTACGAACCCAAGTAAAACTCCGGGTAAAAATACGAACCCAACTAAAACTCCGGGTAAAAATACTAACCCCAACTAAAAAGTCCGGGTAAAAAATACGAACCCAACTAAAACTCCGGGTAAAATTACGAACCCAACTAAAACTCCGGGTAAAATTACGAACCCAACTAAAACTCCGGGTAAAATTATGAACCCAACTAAAACTCCGGGTAAAATTACGAACCCAAGTAAAACTCCGGGTAAAACTACGAACCCAACTAAAACTCCGGGTAAAATTACGAACCCAACTAAAACTCCGGGTAAAATTACGAACCCAACTAAAACTCCGGGTAAAATTACGAACCCAACTAAAAGTCCGGGTAAAAAATACGAACCCAACTAAAAAGTCCGGGTAAAATTATGAACCCAACTAAAACTCCGGGTAAAATTATGAACCCAACTAAAAGTCCGGGTAAAAAATGCGAACCCAACTAAAAAGTCCGGGTAAAATTACGGACCCAACTAAAACTCCGGGTAAAATTAGGACCCCAACTAAAAAGTCCGGGTAAAATTACGAACCCAACTAAAAAGTCCGGGTAAAATTACGAACCCAACTAAAAAGTCCGGGTAAAATTACGAACCCAACTAAAACTCCGGGTAAAATTACGAACCCAACTAAAAGTCCGGGTAAAAAATACGAACCCAACTAAAAAGTCCGGGTAAAATTACGAACCCAACTAAAACTCCGGGTAAAATTACGAACCCAAGTAAAACTCCGGGTAAAATTACGAACCCAAGTAAAACTCCGGGTAAAATTACGAACCCAACTAAAACTCCGGGTAAAATTACGAACCCAACTAAAACTCCGGGTAAAATTACGAACCCAACTAAAAGTCCGGGTAAAAAATACGAACCCAACTAAAACTCCGGGTAAAATTACCAACTCCACTAAAACTCCGGGTAAAATTACGAACCCAACTAAAACTCCGGGTAAAATTACAAACCCAACTAAAAGTCCGGGTAAAAAATACGAACCCAACTAAAAAGTCCGGGTAAAATTACGAACCCAACTAAACCTCCGGTTAAAATTACGAACCCAACTAAAACTCCGGGTAAAATTACGAAACCAACTAAAACTCCGGGTAAAATTACGAACCCAACTAAAAAGTCCGGGTAAAAAATACGAACCCAACTAAAACTCCGGCTAAAATTACGAACCCAACTAAAGCTCCGGGTAAAAATACGAACCCAACTAAAACTCCGGGTAAAAATACGAACCCAACTAAAACTCCGGGTAAAAATACTAACCCAACTAAAAAGTCCGGGTAAAAATACGAACCCAACTAAAACTCCGGGTAAAATTAAGAACCCAACTAAAACTCCGGGTAAAAAATACGAACCCAACTAAAAAGTCCGGATAAAAAATACGAACCTAACTTAAGACTCCGGGTAAAATTACGAACCCAACTAAAACTCCGGGTAAAATTACGAACCCAACTAAAACTCCGGGTAAAAAATACGAACCCAACTAAAACTCCGGGCAAAAATACTAACCCAACTAAAAAGTCCGGGTAAAAAATACGAACCCAACTAAAACTCCGTATAAAATTACGAACCCAACTAAAACTCCGGGTAAAAATACGAACCCAACTAAAACTCCGGGTAAAAATACTAACCCAACTAAAAAGTCCGGGTTAAAAATACGAACCCAACTAAAACTCCGGGTAAAATTACGAACCCAACTAAAACTCCGTGTAAAAATACGAACCCTACTAAAACTCCGGGTAAAAATACTAACCCAACTAAAAATTCCGGGTAAAAAATGCGAACCCAACTAAAACTCCGGGTAAAAAATACGAACCCAACTAAAACTCCAGGTAAAAAATACTAACCCAACTAAATAGTCCGGGTAAAAGATACGAACCCAACTAAAACTCCGGGTAAAATTACGAACCCAACTAAAACTCCGGGTAAAAATACGAACCCAACTAAAACTCCGGGTAAAAATACTTACCCAACTAAAAAGTCCGGGTAAAAAATACGAACCCAACTAAAACTCCGGGTAAATAATACGAACCCAACTAAAACTCCGGGTAAAAGTACGAACCCAACTAAAACTCCGGGTAAAAAATGCTAACCCAACTAAAATGTCCGGGTAAAAAATACGAAACCAACTAAAACTCCGGGTAAAATTACGAAACCAACTAAAACTCCGGGTAAAAATACGAACCCAACTAAAACTCCGGGTAAAAATACTAACCCCAATTAAAAAGTCCGGGTAAAAAATACGAACCCAACTAAAACTCCGGGTAAAATTACGAACCCAACTAAAACTCCGGGTAAAATTACGAACCCAACTAAAACTCCGGGTAAAATTACGAACCCAACTAAAAGTTCGGGTAAAAAATACGAACCCAACTAAAAAGTCCGGGTAAAATTACGAACCCAAGTAAAACTCCGGGTAAAATTACGAACCCAACTAAAACTCCGGGTAAAATTACGAACCCAACTAAAACTCCGGGTAAAATTACGAACCCAAATAAAACTCCGGGTAAAATTACGAACCCAACTAAAACTCCGGGTAAAATTACGAACCCAACTAAAAGTCCGGGTAAAAATACGAACCCAACTAAAAAGTCCGGGTAACTCAAGACTCCGGGTAAAATTACGAACCCAACTAAAACTCCGGGTAAAATTACGAACCCAACTAAAACTCCGGGTAAAATTACGAACCCAACTAAAAGTCCGGGTAAAAAATACGAAACCAACTAAAAAGTCCGGGTAAAATTACGAACCCAACTAAAACTCCGGGTAAAATTATGAACCCAACTAAAAGTCCGGGTAAAAAATTCGAACCCAACTAAATAGTCCGGGTAAAATTACGAACCCAACTAAAACTCCGGGTAAAATTACGAACCCAACTAAAAAGTCCGGGTAAAATTACGAACCCAACTAAAAAGTCCGGGTAAAATTACGAACCCAACTAAAAAGTCCGGGTAAAATTACGAACCCAACTAAAAGTCCGGGTAAAAAATACGAACCCAACTAAAAAGTCCGGGTAAAATTACGAACCCAACTAAAAGTCCGGGTAAAAAATACGAACCCAACTAAAAAGTCCGGGTAAAATTACGAACCCAACTAAAACTCCGGGTAAGATTACGAACCCAACTAAAAGTCCGGGCAAAATTACGAACCCAAGTAAAACTCCGGGTAAAATTACGAACCCAAGTAAAACTCCGGGTAAAATTACGAACCCAACTAAAACTCAGGGTAAAATTACGAACCCAACTAGAACTCCGGGTAAAATTACGAACCCAACTAAAAGTCCGGGTAAAAAATACGAACCCAACTAAAAAGTTCGGGTAAAATTACGAACCCAAGTAAAACTCCGGGTAAAATTACGAACCCAACTAAAACTCCGGGTAACATTACGAACCCAACTAAAAAGTCCGGGTAAAATTACGAACCCAAATAAAAAGTCCGGGTAAAATTACGAACCCAACTAAAACTCCGGGTAAAATTACCAACTCAACTAAAACTCCGGGTAAAATTACGAACCCAACTAAAACTCCGGGTAAAATTACGAACCCAACTAAAAGTCCGGGTAAAAAATACGAACCCAACTAAAAAGTCCGGGTAAAATTACGAACCCAACTAAAACTCCGGGTAAAATTACGAACCCAACTAAAAAGTCCGGGTAATAAATACGAACCCAACTAAAACTCCGGCTAAAATTACGAACCCAACTAAAACTCCGGGTAAAAATACGCACCCAACTAAAACTCCGGGTAAAAATACGAACCCAACTAAAACTCCGGGTAAAAATACTAACCCAACTAAAAAGTCCGGGTAAAAAATACGAACCCAACTAAAACTCCGGGTAAAATTGCGAACCCAACTAAAACTCCGGGTAAAATTACGAACCCAACTAAAACTCCGGGTAAAATTACGAACCCAACTAAAAGTCCGGGTAAAAAATACGAACCCAACTAAAAAGTCCGGGTAAAATTACGAACCCAACTAAAACTCCGGGTAAAATTACGAACCCAACTAAAACTCCGGGTAAAATTACGAACCCAAGTAAAACTCCGTGTAAAATTACGAACCCAAGTAAAACTCCGGGTAAAATTACGAACCCAACTAAAACTCCGGGTAAAATTACGAACCCAACTAAAACTCCGGGTAAAATTACGAACCCAACTAAAACTCCGGGTAAAAATACGAACCCAACTAAAACTCCGGGTAAAAATACTAACCCCAACTAAAAAGTCCGGGTAAAAAATACGAACCCAACTAAAAAGTCCGGGTAAAATTACGAACCCAACTAAAATTCCGGGTAAAATTACGAACCCAACTAAAACTCCGGGTAAAATTACGAACCCAACTAAAAAGTCCGGGTAAAAAATACGAACCCAACTAAAACTCCGGCTAAAATTACGAACACAACTAAAACTCCGGGTAAAAATACGAACCCAACTAAAACTCCGGGCAAAAATACTAACCCAACTAAAAAGTCCGGGTAAAAAATACGAACCCAACTAAAACTCCGGGTAAAATTACGAACCCAACTAAAACTCCGGGTAAAAAATACGAACCCAACTAAGAAGTCCGGATAAAAAATACAAACCTAACTTAAGACTCCGGGTAAAATTACGAACCCAACTAAAACTCCGGGTAAAATTACGAACCCAACTAAAACTCCGGGTAAAAAATACGAACCCAACTAAAACTCCGGGCAAAAATACTAACCCAACTAAAAAGTCCGGGTAA
This sequence comes from Melinopterus prodromus, assembly GCA_964023965.1. Lineage (NCBI taxonomy): Eukaryota > Metazoa > Arthropoda > Insecta > Coleoptera > Scarabaeidae > Melinopterus > Melinopterus prodromus. The sequence goes on from CAXIES010000446.1 coordinate 106,248, forward strand.
AAAATACGAACCCAACTAAAACTCCGGATAAAATTACGAACCCAACTAAAACTCCGGGTAAAAATACGAACCCAACTAAAACTCCGGGTAAAAATACTAACCCAACTAAAAAGTCCGGGTTAAAAATACGAACCCAACTAAAACTCCGGGTAAAATTACGAACCCAACTAAAACTCCGGGTGAAAATACGAACCCTACTAAAACTCCGGGTAAAAATACTAACCCAACTAAAAATTCCGGGGAAAAAATGCGAACCCAACTAAAACTCCGGGTAAAATTACGAACCCAACTAAAACTCCGGGTAAAATTACGAACCCAACTAAAACTCCGGGTAAAATTACGAACCCAAGTAAAACTCCGGGTAAAATTACGAACCCAAGTAAAACTCCGGGTAAAATTACGAACCCAACTAAAACTCCGGGTAAAATTACGAACCCAACTAAAACTCCGGGTAAAATTACGAACCCAACTAAAAGTCCGGGTAAAAATACGAACCCAACTAAAAAGTCCGGGTAACTCAAGACTCCGGGTAAAATTACGAACCCAACTAAAACTCCGGGTAAAATTACGAACCCAACTAAAACTCCGGGTAAAATTACGAACCCAACTAAAAGTCCGGGTAAAAAATACGAACCCAACCTAAAAGTCCCGGTAAAATTACGAACCCAACTAAAACTCCGGGTAAAATTATGAACCCAACTAAAAGTCCGGGTAAAAAATTCGAACCCAACTAAAAAGTCCGGGTAAAATTACGAACCCAACTAAAACTCCGGGTAAAATTACGAACCCAACTAAAAAGTCCGGGTAAAATTACGAACCCAACTAAAAAGTCCGGGTAAAATTACGAACCCAACTAAAAAGTCCTGGTAAAATTACGAACCCAACTAAAACTCCGGGTAAAATTACGAACCCAACTAAAAGTCCGGGTAAAAAATACGAACCCAACTAAAAAGTCCGGGTAAAATTACGAACCCAACTAAAACTCCGGGTAAAATTACGAACCCAACTAAAACTCCGGGTAAAATTACGAACCCAAGTAAAACTCCGGGTAAAATTACGAACCCAAGTAAAACTCCGGGTAAAATTACGAACCCAACTAAAACTCCGGGTAAAATTACGAACCCAACTAAAACTCCGGGTAAAATTACGAACCCAACTAAAAGTCCGGGTAAAAAATACGAACCCAACTAAAAAGTCCGGGTAAAATTACGAACCCAACTAAAACTCCGGGTAAAATTACCAACTCAACTAAAACTCCGGGTAAAATTACGAACCCAACTAAAACTCCGGGTAAAATTACGAACCCAACTAAAAGTCCGGGTAAAAAATACGAATCCAACTAAAAAGTCCGGGTAAAATTACGAACTCAACTAAAACTCCGGGTAAAATTACGAACCCAACTAAAACTCCGGGTAAAATTGCGAACCCAACTAAAACTCCGGGTAAAATTACGAACCCAACTAAAAAGTCCGGGTAATAAATACGAACCCAACTAAAACTCCGGCTAAAATTACGAACCCAACTAAAACTCCGGGTAAAAATACGAACCCAACTAAAACTCCGGGTAAAAATACGAACCCAACTAAATCTCCGGGTAAAAATACTAACCCAACTAAAAAGTCCGGGTAAAAAATACGAACCCAACTAAAACTCCGGGTAAAATTGCGAACCCAACTAAAACTCCGGGTAAAATTACGAACCCAACTAAAACTCCGGGTAAAATTACGAACCCAACTAAAAGTCCGGGTAAAAAATACGAACCCAACTAAAAAGTCCGGGTAAAATTACGAACCCAACTAAAACTCCGGGTAAAATTACGAACCCAACTAAAACTCCGGGTAAAATTACGAACATAAGTAAAACTCCGTGTAAAATTACGAACCCAAGTAAAACTCCGGGTAAAATTACGAACCCAACTAAAACTCCGGGTAAAATTACGAACCCAACTAAAAGTCCGGGTAAAAATACGAACCCAACTAAAACTCCGGGTAAAAATACTAACCCAACTAAAAAGTCCGGGTAAAAAATACGAACCCAACTAAAACTCCGGGTAAAATTACGAACCCAACTAAAACTCCGGGTAAAAAATACGAACCCAACTAAAAAGTCCGGATAAAAAATACGAACCTAACTTAAGACTCCGGGTAAAATTACGAACCCAACTAAAACTCCGGGTAAAAATACGAACCCAACTAAAACTCCGGGTAAAAATACTAACCCCAACTAAAAAGTCCGGGTAAAAAATACGAACCCAACTAAAAAGTCCGGGTAAAATTACGAACCCAACTAAAATTCCGGGTAAAATTACGAAACCAACTAAAACTCCGGGTAAAATTACGAACCCAACTAAAACTCCGGGTAAAATTACGAACCCAACTAAAAAGTCCGGGTAAAAAATACGAACCCAACTAAAACTCCGGCTAAAATTACGAACCCAACTAAAACTCCGGGTAAAAATACGAACCCAACTAAAACTCCGGGCAAAAATACTAACCCAACTAAAAAGTCCGGGTAAAAAATACGAACCCAACTAAAACTCCGGGTAAAATTACGAACCCAACTAAAACTCCGGGTAAAAAATACGAACCCAACTAAAAAGTCCGGATAAAAAATACAAACCTAACTTAAGACTCCGGGTAAAATTACGAACCCAACTAAAACTCCGGGTAAAATTACGAACCCAACTAAAACTCCGGGTAAAAAATACGAACCCAACTAAAACTCCGGGCAAAAATACTAACCCAACTAAAAAGTCCGGGTAAAAAATACGAACCCAACTAAAACTCCGGATAAAATTACGAACCCAACTAAAACTCCGGGTAAAAATACGAACCCAACTAAAACTCCGGGTTTCTCCTTCGCTTATACGTCCCGGCCAGAGCTCTCTGCAAAATTTTTGAAAGTTTTTTTTTTGAAAATTTTTTCATTTTGGAAATTTTATTTTCTTTCAAAAGTCGCGGTCAGCGCTCTCTGCAAAATTTTTGAAAATTTTTTTTTAAGATTTTTTTTTTTGGTTTTAAATGTCGCCTTCAGCGCTCTCTGCCAAATTGTCGAGCGCGCCGCCGGAGTCCAGTCAACCGCTCGCGCGCTGTCGCCGGCCGAGTAGCGCTCGATCGTCGCCGATGGTCTCCCGTCTTCGAGCGGGGAAATATACCGAGCGCCACCCGTCCGTCGGCGCGGAGCGGGAGTAGAGAGCGCTCACCGGGCGACCGTCGTCGGGTCGACAAATTTATCGGGCCTCACCCGTCAGTCGGCGGCGAGCGGGAGTAGAGAGAGCTAACCGGGCGGCCGTCGGCGGCGAGCGGGAGTAGAGAGCGCTAACCGGGCGGCCGTCGTCGGGTCGACAAATTTATCGGGCCTCACCCGTCAGTCGGCGGCGAGCGGGAGTAGAGAGAGCTAACCGGGCGGCCGTCGGCGGCGAGCGGGAGTAGAGAGCGCTAACCGGGCGGCCGTCGTCGGGTCGACAAATTTATCGGGCCTCACCCGTCCGTCGGCGGCGAGCGGGAGTAGAGAGCGCTCACCGGGCGGCCGTCGTCGGGTCGACAAATTTATCGGGCCTCACCCGTCAGTCGGCGGCGAGCGGGAGTAGAGAGAGCTAACCGGGCGGCCGTCGGCGGCGAGCGGGAGTAGAGAGCGCTAACCGGGCGGCCGTCGTCGGGTCGACAAATTTATCGGGCCTCACCCGTCCGTCGGCGGCGAGCGGGAGTAGAGAGCGCTCACCGGGCGGCCGTCGTCGGGTCGACAAATTTTTAG